>NNCF01129241.1:100251-120240 GCA_002313205.1 Laupala kohalensis | reverse complement strand
TTTTTGTTTTTCTATAATATTATTCCCGTAATTTCTGATTTTTCTCTTAGTAACAATTCATTACTAAGTAATAAATTGAATACAACTTAATCATTCAATTAATGAAGTTTCTCTTCAACAGTTTAGTGCAGTGATTAACAAAATAGTAAACTTGGCTTAGATAGCACAGAGAATTACGCACTAATTCAATCATAGAAATTTGCTTTTACCATTTTCTGATTTTACGTTTATTATGGCATTAACATTATGTCATGTTATGTTTTTGTTGATTTCGCGCATCGAAGAATATTTACAATGTTATTTTAGTGTGTTTATTAATGTTTTATTTTTTCATACACGGAAAAATAAAGACTATACATTACAAATATGAAATTGTGGAATGGTGGTATGGTCAATGTATTTGAGGCCTTATTTAGGAATATTGCTTTTATCTCTGTACAAGGAAATATACTGGATGTTATAGTTCGTTGATTATTAAAACATCATGTTAGCTCTTGGTTTTTGCTGTCAACTTCAATTTTGGATTAATCAGTCATCTTGATGAACATATCAAATTTACATGGTTGAATTGATGAAATGAAAAATGTATGTGGATTGAGTATGTGTATGTCATGCTTCATACAATTTAAACTTAATCATCCATCTTTAGTATACCTCTCAGACCTTATCTCACTTCTTTCTTCATAACTAACCAATGAAATAAATAAATAACAATAAAATTTATTGTCATAAAGGTATTTAAAACTGCATATGAGTGCGGGGAGGGGGGGACAATAAACTTATTTATTCTTCGGAAACAAGCTAGAGTCCATCCCACGAATTCCGATCAAGGACTCAAAGGCAGAGACAGATTTAATTATTATAAAAAGAAGTTATTTAACAAACACATGCACTAATATCTGCAAACTATTTAATTAAGTACTTTATTGCCAATGCAGCGATTACAAACTGAGAATGAGATCGTGGATAATAATATGCTCGGGAGGAAAGCAGATCATTCCATTCAAAGGACCCAAAAGGAATCCCGGGAAAATCACTCGGGAGTAATAAACATTATTATTGAAACATAGCCTTTACTGCAACGCTTACAACATAATCCTGATTGTGTTGATAATAAATAATGATATAAAAAAAGAAATCATAAAAGATATCGAATCAAATTGTAAAACGAGTGTCCTTCGTCTAGATGACTGTTCTTTTTCTGCACTGCACATTAATATAGTGAATCTGGTTACGTTTTATACACCAGATCACTATACATGCTCTTGTTTTTCTCTTGAGGATTTGTACCGTGATTCTGTTTCCGATAAGCTGTCGATCAATATCGCCGCCGTTCGTGTTTGTTGAGACTAGTAATTCAATACTAGTCTAGATGCGTTGGCGAGATATTCACATTCCCACGAAACGAAGACAAATTATCATACACTGCGACGAAGTGGATGTTCTATTTCCTGCGTTTGGAAGAATCGTTATAATTGATAGGTTTCATGCTGTGAGTCAAAGTGTCACGATTACGAGGGCAAGTCAATATATGTCGCAAACGTCAGTTTCCCTTATACCGTTTTAAATGATGAGCGCATTTTTGCCAGCAGATGGCAGCGTATGTATGCTTGTCGTACAGGCTGCGTGACCTCTCGTAAGCATGCAGTCAGTCAGAGGCAACTAGTGCACGATGGCGGTTGTGTTGCATGAGCGTACACGAGAAGAACAGCGTTCAGTTGTGCGTTTTTTGAGGGCCAAAGGACTGTCCACATAAAAAGTGCATCGCGAAATGCATCCCGGGTACGGTGACAACTGTTTCTCACGGAAAGCTGTCTCCAATTGAATCCAGATGTTTAACAAGGAATGGCAAAGCATCAGAGATTGGGGAGAATTCCGGTCGTCCTGCGGAGATGTCAACTGCAGTCACAGTGCAGCGTGTGCAACAAATCATTCGAATTGACCTGCGTGTGACGATCGATGACGTAGCGTCATTTGGGTGGCTGTCATTTTGAAACTGATGATCCGTAATCCAAGAGGTTACTCGTTGGCTGCGAAAGCAACCGAAAGACTTCTTTGCCACCGGCTTTCAAGAACTTGTGGGATAAGTGTCTGAAGGTACAGGTTGATTATATCGAAATGAAACAAATGTCAGGAGGTTATTTTGATTATTATTGCCTCTATCCAGTTTTGCGACTTATCTACGTAGAGTGAGATAGATTATCTTGAGTGACCCATAATGTAGTATTTAGAACACACGTCTTCTTCTGGTGACGAAGGTTCGATTCCCGGACGATCCAAAAGTTGGCTTTGCGTTCCACCTCACTTTCACTGGCTGTCGCTTTATTTATTTATCACCCGCACAGGGGCAGATGTATTAGGAACTCCTTGCAATTCCTCAACGCCTGACCTCCAGCGTGCGGTACCCCTGTAATTCCTCAACCAAAACTACAAATGCTTCGATCATCCGCCGTCTTCAACACCCTGGACATAAGGGAAGGGAAAAGAAATGAAAGCAAAAATATCAGATTGGTTATTAACAATCATTACTGAACATTCAAAATTTTAAAACTCAAATCAAAACTTTTCACAAATAAAACAAAAATAAACAAAATTATTTTATTTCCATTTCCATTAACATACAAAAAATTACATCAACATTCAAAGAAAAATTGGTACTGTGAATCGATATATTTTACCCTACAGTGGGTATTAAAACACCTGTCGACAGGTCTGGGTTCTTTCTTTAGCTTATTTTACCCGAAATTGCGTTGGGTTCTTACATAATATTATATTTCTCCACTTTCATTATTAAATTAAATACCACGAAAAAAACTACAAAAATACACTCAAATACACTCTTTGTATGATAATGTGTATGTAATTAAGAATTATTTTAAAATCCGTGCAGAAGGAAAACATTCTTTACACAGAAAGCTTAATAAACTAAGCGCATAGTTAATACTTCTGAATTCTTTTCACTTTTACTTTTAGGTTATGTACTAGAAAACGTTTTTCACAGGTTTTACAAATTTTTGCTTCTACGACTGCGTCACGTAGATTATACGTTCAGTTGATTATTCGCCCCCACGTAACACAATTGAACTCTGGTGGACACGTTAGTAAGCTTCATAGTCAAGAGTTATGCCAATGAAGATTCATATCAACTGATTAGCAACCAATTTTAATTGTGTTTTTTTACTTGTGTAATTCATCCATATTAACCATACTTTGCAATACCTCTTACTAAGAGCTCTTTGAAATTACAAGTAATTTTATCGATTTGTTTTTACAATTCCCATGCCACAGACATTCCAAATAATTTAGACTAGATTAAAATGAACTCTCAGTACTTTCATTATAGCAGTAAAAATAATAGATTACTTTGTTAACGTTTGTCATCCTAGTGTTCTGAGTTACGGGAAACAGAAAAACGATTTGTCTATTACATGACACACTTCAATCCCAACAAGTGAACCCTGGCTGAGCAATATCACTTAATTAATCACACATTTGATCATCTTTTAGTCATACAGATGCAAAAGTGCTAAATGGCATCATGAACCGTACATTTTAGGAACGCAGAGCTTGGTAGATTATGTACATGGAGCGATTAAGTACACAAGCACCATACATTTACCCAAAATGTGCAGGAAAATATTACCCAAAATATTGCAATTGTAACTAAGGTTTAATGATGACACAAAACAAGATTACAATAAAACTTGAAGATAAATATAAATAACATATTTTCTGTTATTTTTCAAGATTACATTCTCGTACTAGGATTTTTGATTATAGAAATATGTGCAATTTCTTCTATTTCTTTAAATTATCTCATTATAGACAATTCATTTTCGAAAGGAAAGCACAGAGAGATGTCTACGTAGTAAATTGCATGTCTACGTAGCAAAGCATCTATAACTCAAGTCAGGCGCGTTGATTCAACGGATACTAAGATGTACTTTAATTTATATTAACCGTCATGAATATTCCATTTCTTTCCAAGTATTAAATCAGTGCCGACGAAATTATTTTCAATTAGGGACTTGTTGCTGCAGAATTCGGGGTAAATGAAAGTAGTGGATTCACTACCAGACTCTTTGGGTTCAGCCTAACGGCGCCAGACATTAGGTACCCGTGTATAGTGGAAGTATTTTATATTACTCCTGCAATTGTTCATCATATCAATATTGTTCATACTATTAGTTTGTTGCATTTTTGAACCATATATGTATTCACACAATGGGAATCAGAAAGTTCATAAGGACAATTGTGCAGGTTGCTTACAAAAAATATTTTTTTCCTGTCTCGTGAATTTAGTCCAACTTCATCAATTGCTGGATAAATCCTTGTGGTTTTCCTCGCGTAGAATAATTATCAATGAAATCGAAAAAATGTTATAAAATATATTCTCTTTACAGAGCAGAATACAAGATGTACCACTGGTAATAGTAACAAACTAAACTTATTAAATAACTCAGCTTGCAGGAGGTTAGATGTTATTGTGATGATGTATATTAGTTATCTTTAGTAACCGGCGATAATATCGTACGGTCGTATGTTTAACTAACCGACCCTACCCAGCTTTGCGTGGGAGCTTTGTTTACATTCAGAAACCATAATGATATCTTCATTAGTTCGTGATATTTAGTTAAATGCGAAAAAACTCATCTCACTCTATTTCNACCCAGCTTTGCGTGGGAGCTTTGTTTACATTCAGAAACCATAATGATATCTTCATTAGTTCGTGATATTTAGTTAAATGCGAAAAAAACTCATCTCACTCTATTTTATCCTTTTGAAATCGGAATTCCAAAAAGTGCTTTCTTAATGGGTGGTTACGTTGCAATAGGCTCTCTTTGTCTAAATTTCGCGTCTCTAGGTTTAGTAGTTTAGGCTCTGCGTTAATGAATGAATGAATAAATGAATGTCAGTCAGGACAAAACCGCAGAAGTTAATTCATTGGTTGTGTATAATTATTGTTTCGGACATTCTGGGAGAAAATAAATGAAACTATTACTTTCGCATCTTGAAAATTGAATAGAATTAATTGAATAGAATACTAAGATCTATTATCATTCATAATATTAGGGCAGCCCTGCAAGCCCATAATAACTTAATCTTGATACCCTAATACCGAGTATTCTGAAAATTCGAAGAGTTGTTTGCACACTCCCAAACTAACTCGTTTGATAGTACGGACTGAGAAACCGAGATACAGCAAATGAATTGAAAACGTGACTTTCATAGACACCATTCTCTGCGTGTGGATATCGTATCCATTCGTCAATTCGCTAAACAATGAAAGAGATAGACAGATGAATCCAATGAGATTAGGAAATTAACTCCATATGGATTCCCAATTCAAATGTTGATCGAACGCGTGCTCGGTCGTTTTCATTGATCGGAATTTCAGAATACTCAAGAGAATTTCATTAAATTCGCTAGTTATAAAAAAAACTGAAATGTGTATCTCTGCATATTTAGAGAGGAATACTATGGTTCATGGACCATTTCTCAATAAGGGAGTACGCTGATATTCAATATGTCATTATAAGTTGGAAAGCTGTGTTATATAATTATTATGTCACTAGCTGATTACCCAGTGTTGCCCGGGATTTTTCATCTTCTTTTGCTCAATAAAAATTTAGTCTATCTATTGTAAAATCAAAATACTTTTACTTATTAGTTTTTAAAATCATGTACAACATCTTAATTTTTCAAATTCATAATAACTCGAATTTAATACAAAACCTGACAGTATAAATAGTGCGCGTTTTGTATGAAGACCATTTCGCGGGAACCGCGCCGGTCGAATTTTCGCATCCCAGTCATGACGCGGCTGCCTGATTTCATTAACATTCTTGTAAAATCTAAACTACTTGTCAAATTTTTACAATTTAAAGACGTTTTATACCTTTTTTAAATACACAGAACATATATTTGATTAAATTTGATAATGATTGACGTTTCTCTTCATAAATTACTCTTCAATTGAAGTGACTTAGCACTTGAAGTAACTGTTTTTAATAACGTTTTATCGATAATGTAGGTTAATTTTTGTAGATAGATATATGCTGTCGCGGACGGTTTTGTAGAACTCTTCGAAGCGAACAATAATGCCATTCATAGTTGTCACTTATCTCGAACCGTGTAGACCACGTAAGTAAATATAACTCTCTCAATATAACAGATTTTGTCGTCAAAAACTATTTCTATCTTTCTTATGACACATTTTAAAAATAAAACTTAACCTATGTTCATCTAAATTATCTCNAAGAGACAAATTTCATTATGATCGGTTTCGTGGTTTAGTGGTGATCAGGCAGCAAACAAAAAAGACAAACCTTCGCGTTGCGCATTTATATATTAGTATGGATTAAGAAGATTCGTTCCCCGGCCAATGTGAATTTTTTAATGAAAAATCTTCTTTGCTTTGTAGCCCTTCAGTTATGAAATGATTATCCGAAAGATCGTTAGGAATTGTGAAATTGTAATTATAAGAAATGGAAAGCCTTCTTCGAATTTTATTAAATATCCTGTGAATAATTAATAACCCTTTCGTTTTTAATAAGGCTATTCTTTGATACAATAAAATTTGAATAATGAAGGTAGTACAATGTTCTCGATAGAATAGTCAAGAGAACGAAGGATATGATATGGATTTTTATAGTATGATCACCTTCGCAGTCACATCTCTTGAAAACTATTCAACTTGTGTAAAAGATAGATGTAATAGAAAAAAAAACTTTTAAAACATTCTCAACGTTTTGACTCAAATGACCTATAGTGATTCTCGCGTGATGTGGTAGCTTTAGAGAACTTCAACTTTTAAGTATGAATCATGGTGAAAGTTGTAGTTCTGATACTATTCCATCGAGAAGGTTACTAATGTCAAAAGTGAAATTCAGTGATAAAGTGGCCCAATTTCCATTCTTCTATCAGAATATTTACTTGGCATACTTGTAAAAGTAGAACAGAAAAAGGAAAGTATTTTACCCTCATTCCACGTGTTCAATTGTATTTTATTAAATTGTGTTTTCTCCTATCTCCTTTTTAATTTTTCATTGCATTCCGTAATAACCATGGATAAATAAAAATAAAGGGAAGCTGTATTCATTTATTACAACTAATATTGTAATGTATATTTATCTTGTGTATTTTGATCATTCTGTGTGTCAAATATTTGGTAGTGTAGAATAATTAAATTGATAAAATGACCTTAAGATGGACTCTTCTATATATTGTGAAGGCTGTTTATTATAATTAATTATCCTAGATTTTTAAAATGAATATAATTTGTACTAGTTACATATCGTAATTGTTTTTCAAGTTCACTGTGCGAAAGTTCACCCTGAAAAAATAGTTCATCACATCGTTTTTGTAGATCTCTATGTGACTATCGAAACAAATCGCTCAGAGTTACTTTGCCGTACTGAAGTGACGCTAAAATACATACCGTTGATGTTGACTTAAAGGAGTTGCAGCTCTAAGCGCAGAAGGCAACTTCCCATGACTTTTTGTTAGATCAGGGGTCTCCAAACTTCGTCCCGCGAGTCAGATCCGGCCCATCAAGGGTTTTTCTCCGATTCTGAACTATCCGGTGGAAATGTATTCCGGAGACAGGGCATCAATGTTCGCTTCAGAGTGGACAAAGATTGCTGATGACGAGCAACTTAACACATTTACACAAAGTATAAGAATGACATCAAATTATCTTGTCAAATTATATTTTTCCAAACCTGTGGGTCCCTCAAGTTTGTTTATGAATAAATCGAATACTTTTCAAACGTTTTTATGATATCTATTTTGTTTGTTAACTTTTTAGTTAAGACTAAAATTCGTAGTAGTCATGTATGCCAACCTAACAATATTTTAAAAGCATATCTATTGACCTAAAAATCTTGTAAAAAGATACATGTATAGTTTTAACTTTGCAATAATTGTATTAGGCACGCCGATCTACAATTATTGATTGATTTTCTTCCGTTCTGCCCTCAAGTTAATTGGTTTGCGCACCCCTTTGTTTGGTTAAGGCTAACAAGCGAAATTTTGCATGAGAGATGTTAGGGGATCCGTCGTCTTGGGATTGCGTGGCATACTGATGAAGCAACGGAGGTAGACACGTTGAACTTCTTGTCTCTCCTGCCCGGTTTATTTGAGAAGTTCCTATTTTACTATGCGTTGAGCTTACACAGTGAACCATTTTGAATTGATCTCTTCCCGACCGTTTCACGCATTTACACGAAGTTTGGAAAATAATAGAAAATAAACAGAAAAAGCAGAAATCACACTATTTCACTTTTTAGTTTAAGCTGAAGCAACTTACACTTTTTATATGAGGGTTTCTGTTTCAAATGGAGTATTAAGGACGTAATCCACGTTGGTTGTCATCGCCTTATCATATTTTGATCTTTTTTTAGTAACAGCATAGGGCTTTCTCAAGAAGACGTGATTTTCCATGGCAAGCAATATCGTACGGTCTCTGTTTATATAATGGCCCCCCAGTTTGATAAAAATCCATTGATTGGTACTGTGACCTGACCTATGAAACTGAAGGCAATATGGCTGAAATATAGATACACGAATAATTGCTCGAAAAGTTGTCGTCGATACAAAAAATTGAGTCATGTTGTTACATGGACAATATTTGTTAATGGGTTGGTTTCAAATCATGTTTTCATAAAAAGAACAACTTATCTCGGTAAATAAATGTATTTAAAGTCACGATCAGATCAGGATGCGGAGCACTTGTACAGTGAACGTACAAACTAGTTTAGGGGCGGTAATAACACCCACTCTTTTGTACATATTTCTCTCCGATATCCCCTCTCCAACTCTATAGGACTATTCGCCGTCAATACGGCAATTTACAGTGCCGATAGTGACATAGACACAGCCATGTCGAATGTTTAAGACGATCTCAACCAAATATCTGGCTTGGGCCAGTAAATGGCACATCAAACTAAATCCATCCAAGAGTATCCAAAAATATTCACCTTAACGCGAACCAACCCCACCAACTCCTCTCTCATTTCGTTCAAGTTCCATTCCGTGGCTCTCACACGATACCCCCGTTAAATGCCTGGGGGTTCTCTTTGATACAAGACTGAATTGGAAACAGAATATTCAGCGTCGATTGTCAGTACCCACTTCTCGAACCCACCAGTTATATCCCTTGTTGAAACACTCATCTTCCTTACGTCTCCATTCAGGTATCCATCTCTACCACTCTATATCCGACCTATCCTTTCTTACGCAATCCCAATATGGGGCGCAGCTGCTAAAACTAATACCAATAACATTCCAATATTTCAGAACAGAATGCTCCGTAAAATAATCATAGAACTCTGGTTGATCTCGTACTCCCAATTACACACAGAACTTGATATTCATTGACCCATTCAAACGTACTTCCAACAAATAGCTTCGAAAAATATATTTTCTATTCCTTCCGCTCAAAATTTTGAAGTAGGAAAATATGTTCCGCATAGAAAACGTATTAAAAGAAAGCTCCCCAGTATTTTTTTTCGATTCCCCGAAGTATTAATATATCAAATGTATATATGATGCATGATCTTTCAATTTCATTAATGTATCATTACAATGTACTTAGTATATAGTTTTTAATATTATATTGTGACAAATATATGTATAAAGAATATTTATAACCTGTACTATATTTCAAACCTGCTGCCGAAGATCTAACAGTCTGGCAAATTAAGTAATAAAATACTAGTTTCCTCGAACTCCACCAGATGCCGCGTTGAAATATGTCAGATCCCAATAGGTTTGTAATTCGGACAAAAATACAAACAGACGCCCATCGTTTTATAATAGATTAGTTGGTACGTACAATTTATTAAATCTTTGTTTCAATGTTTGAACAGTCGCATGCGATTTAAACATTTAAGACGCCTAAAGAAAACAAGAAAAACAATTCGTAGTTCGCGATTGTGTGTTTTATAGTCAAGCTCTCTTGTTTCCTCTCTGAATTGATCGGAAATAGACCCCTGGAAGGTGGTCGAAATGTCAGCTTTTATTATACCTTGACAGTCCAGGTTCCAATGATTGGTGGGAGGTTATGCGAACAAGTAATAAAAATATAACTCTCTTGAAACTTTAGTGCGACACAGAATAAATGACCAGTTATAATTGCCGAGAAAATATTGAGGACTTTTTAACGACTCAAAATCAGCCTTTAATGTCTTTCTTCCTGATCATTCTCTGAAGTATTCTTCTTAAGGTTTTCAAATAAAGCTTAGTTTTAGTTGAATTTGATAATTTAAACAGGCGAAAAAATAAAAATTATAGTACTCGTTAAAACATCATTATAATATCATAAGTCGTAAGATAGAGGGATTCTCAGGACCATATTTTAAATTATATTCCAAAACTGCGAACAGAAAAGCAAATCATTATACTTATTTTATTTCGATGCTCTTTTTTAGTCGTTCGAGAGTTCGCATGCAGTGATGTGATCGTTTTGATGGTATGAGGGATTTTGAAAACGGGAATAGCACATATGTGAGTGTGGTGTGTCCAGTGAAGCTCATAGTAAGCTAATCACATCATCCACTCAATTGTGCGGAAGACACACATCGCTGCTTACCCACATGATCTGATTAAACATATCAATTTAATTGGATTCCTTCTCTTATGGACGTGGGACGATCATTATGATTAGGGAAAACGAAAATACTTGTTCTCATTATATTCGATTGAATATATTGGTGCCATTTCTCCTTCTGGTTTGATTTGACGTACTGTAACTAGAAGAGGCCACGCTCATGTGGTATGTACTTTTCGAAAATTCTGAACTACGAGACGCAAAAAGTATAAGTTTAGTAGTAATTATGGTTGGTAAATGGGTGCAATTTTAAATCACAAGTCTGTAAAATGTGAATGTAAACTAGACATGAAGAAAGAAAGCAATGAAGAAAGTATTTAAGATTTGAACAACTGATAGTAGAATATGCGTTGATAAAAGATTTTAATATTTTCTTATAATGAAATACTAAATTTTGAAACGTTTCTTGGAAACAAATATTTATATATTTTAAGAATATTTATATAATTTAATTGGTCTAATGGAGGTTCAAACTTGATCAGAAACATTGTAATTTATTGAAGAACAATTATTTAAGGTCCATTATGAAGGTGTTATATGAACTTTAAAATAAATATTATGATTGCATAGAATGAATGGGTAATAATACATTACATTGCATTTCTGTTCAAAATGAAAAACACGTTGCACCGCCTTGAGGGAGGTTTTATTTTTTTACTAACTTATGGAATTATGTTTAAAAAGGCGTTTCTACGGTAATGATAAATTAATCAGATATCTTGTAATTTTTCGTATAGGAAGAATTGCGAACTTCACCTGGAAGGCAAATAACGATTAGGCACAACCTATTCAAACCTTTCTTTGCAATGGCACAAGACCCTATACACCTATTTTGCAATATAGTCGCCAAAGCGGTCGTGGCACTCATTGTAACGTGGAACAAGTTTCTTCATACAACTGTTGTACTCTCTCTGTCGCTAATGTTTAATCTATGTAGAATGTATGCATAGGAATAAAACAATAAACTCACCAGTCTATTGTGAGACTCTGCAACGGTTTTGACGTGCAATCCAAATCTAGCGACATGGAATGTTGTCTGAAGAGATGTTCCTGATCCACGACAACGCTCGGTCTCAGGCATCTGCAGAAACACAGAGGGAATTTCAACAGTAGGAGTGGGAAATGTTTGACATGGCCCTGGCAGCCGTGATCTGGCACCAAGCGAGTGCTACCTCTTCCCGAAATTAAAGGAATTTTTGGGTGACAACTGTTTAAAATTGCTGTGTGATGAGGACCTCATAGAAGTAGTTACATCATGGTTCAAGTCATTGGTGGCTGAAGAAGCAGAAGAAGGAAAGGAAAAAGAAGAAGTTGAAGAACAAGTTTATGAAGAAGAAGAAGAACAAGTTGATGAAGAAGAAGAAGAAGAAGAAGTTGATGAAGAAGAAGAAGAAGAAGTTGATGAAGAAAAAGAAGTTGATGAAGAAAAAGAAGTTGTTAAAGAAAAAGAAGTTGTTAAAGAAAAAGAAGTTGATGATGAAGAAGAAGAAGTTGATGAAGAAGAAGAAGGAGAAACGACGGCAGTATTGAGAAACATGCTCCTCGTCACAAGTGCCTCAACAGCTATGGCGAGTAAATTGAAAAACATTAAGATCGTGTGAAGTTGTAAATAAAGTTTCGTAATGTTATCTTTAGATGGTTAATACTTCTCTAATACGTCCAAATGTTCTTTCTGGACAACTATCTCGTCATACAGCTTAAACAACATAATGCTAAATTTTTGAGAGAAATGATTTCTCACTTTTGTTATTGGAAAGAAAAACATTATTTACCACAGGAAGTTTCATATCGTTCGTACTTAGTGATACAATAATGTCATCTTTACATTGCTCTGTGATTTTCGCGATATGTAAACGATTATATAAAATTCTTTTCAAGTATTTGCATTGATCCCAGGGGAAGTATTCATGAAAAATCAATTCCTGATGTATCTCGTGAACACATGACATAGTTAAGACGGGATACTTCCTTGTCAATTCGATGATATTTGCATGACTCTCTCCGCTTTGTCTGAAAATTTGTGTGTATTCGATTTGATGTATCTTCTAAATTGTACACTGAAAGAACAATGAGGACAAAATTTCTTTGTATTCGGAACGTGGTAAGAATACACTTATCAAAATCGGCTTAAATCACCGCATGATTAAGTGCTGGACAATATAATACAAAACAAGCTTGTAAATCCCGAATTCCGTACAATGTACTTGAAAGAAAAACATGAGAAATTGAAATAAACTCTTATGTGTGCCAATATGAACCGTGGTGTAACACTCGTTATTAACAGTCACTTATCTTCGTCTACACTTGTGCCTCACATAAAAAAATAGAAGTTGAAGCTGAATAGGAGGAAACTCATGAATGATAAATCTTCATAACCATGAATTCCTACATCACTGCACAATACACAATAGTACCATCATAGTAATGAAAGTAGATATCCGTGTCAGCAAATAATCATAAAATGTTTTATTTTCTTAGTTGGAACTTCAAAAGAGATGTATTTTTACGAGCCAGAAAGCATCAGAACATCAACTCTGGCGTTAATGTGTCTGCTCGTAAACCAGATATTGTAAATGATGTGCTTTTGCGAAGCTTATGCCGCTATCTTCACTAGAATAATTATCCCCACATGCTCTCCTTTTGACACTTTGTCAATACATTCGCAGAGTTTAGTGTTTTGATCTCGTTTTAAACAGAGAGGGTTACAACATAGACTCGGTACTGATGATGAGAAAAGAAAACAGAAATAGAAAACAAAACAAAATTATTTTGTTTCATCTTTTTTTTTTAAATAATAAAACAGTAAACCTCGGATAATACATTTAAATAAATAAATTTAATCGTCAACGGCCAGATGAAAATTACGATGGACCGGGACTCTAACCCGGGAATTCCTTCTCTGACCGCAGGTGAGCTGTTCGCTGCACCACCTTTCCTCGAAGGGGGATGTGAACCGGAAGGGGGATGTGAAGTTCACAGGAACAGGTCAGGTGGAAGTTGCGTACGAACTTGGGAGACGAGGCGGGTGGTGCAGTGGACAGCACACCAGCGGCCAGAGCAGGATGTCTCGGGTCCGTCGAAATTTCACCTGGCCGATGACGATGCGAACTCTCCTCCACGAGAATGTTTTCGGAAGTTGTGAGTTAAAATAAATTTAATGTTAAAAAACTGTACAAACTGCGTGTGACCATCGGTGATTTATAATCCAAACTCATCAGAACTCTAATTTTTGGAATTCTTCAGATGAATACTTTGGGTATTCTTATTTAATGCTTTTATCTGTCTGGAACTGCTGGGTAATGTATATGCGCTATATATTTTTCGGGCAATTATGGATTCAAACAGTTCCACTACTGACTCGAAGGTGTGCCCATGGAGTCACGGATGGTAGAGCTCCGTTATTACTAGACCTCGACACTAGGGAGAGATGTGGTCAGCATCTTGTCCCGCCCGGTTTCATCCCAGGATAGACTCGGTACTCATTTTATAGCAGGATGAGTGGACTTGGGAGTCGGCCTGGACGTTAAGGTATGAGGGCAAATCCCAATCCTCACCATCCCTAGACGTCCAGTTTGGATATAATAATAAATAAACTTAACGTATTCTTTTAATGTTGCAAATAACTTACCTTTTTATACGAATAGAAAAGAAATAACTTATATTATTCGCTAGATTTACATGGCGGAGCTTGGAAGTTTTAATTGGTTTCATTAGTTTCAAACAATTTTACGAAGTCTGATGAATGGAATCTCAAGAAATTATATATTTTGGATATATCATGTATGAGACCCTTGACTGGAGGTGATGATTTGGCTAACAAATAGGTTCTTGTCATTTTTTTGTCCGTGGGAAATTATAATTAAAAAGTTTTGGAGATATGAGAAAGAAAAACGTAAAAGTCACTCACATATTTGTAAAAACCGTTTCGACTTTCAATAGTTTTACTTGTACAGACCGTTTCGGACTGACGAAAGCAAAAATCGAAACGGTTTCTACAAATATGTGAGAAACTTTAATGTGATTTATTATGTATTAAAAAGTCTTTGTCTCTAAGACTTTTTAACTTGAAGAAGACAAATGTGTCGTTTTATTTTCAATATTTCCGTCAATATTGTCTTCGATATTCTACGTACCATTTATTGATAAATAAAAAATAGTGTTCACAGTTTTTTTTCCATCGTTGGTTATTCTCCAGTCCCTTCAAGTGCTTACAGAAAACTCTCGTACTGTCCCTAATTTTATTTTTGATCCACCTACTTTATCTTTTAAATTAATTCGAGCTAGAGAGTTAAATTTACCTTGCGAAGTATTTAACTTCAGTTTTCCTGTCCCGCAATAGAAACAAAACAATCAATTATAACCCCGACGACAGAGTGTACTTTAAGATACAATTAAGCATCACAAACATTCATCAACTCGCCGCGCCACACAGAAGCGGGTGCGAGAGAAATGAGCGCGGAACAACACTTGTGTATCCGTTATGCCATTCGGAATGTAAGTGGTAGCAATGGAAACTCTCTGGAACTCACTCGTTTATTCTGGAGCTTTGAGTTATCGAAATGTCCCTAGTTGAATCAAAATCATGGCATCTCGCTATCCTATCTACGAGGAAGTTTTAATGGGCTTCAATATTACACAACACTCAATATTTTAACCTCTATCTTTATTATTATATGTTGTGTAACAGAATACAAATCAAGCAGTATTTTTCGTTCCTGTCTGGATGTTTCATCGTATTACTTCAAAATGTTACTCTCTGTACCTAATTTTTACAATTTCTTAGAATCCCTTTTATGATTTGTATCATAAAGTGAAAATTCGTAAATACGATAGGAATATATCCGAGACCGTGGGAAGTTAGCGAATTATTTTATTACGACCAATTCTTCAAAAACTTCTCTTAAAAATTGTACAAGAATTCTTAGTAGTAAGGCCAAACATTCTGCTGCTTTAGTATACTCCAAATCTAGGTACAAAGAAGTATTGAGAAGAAGCATATTATTATGAGTACAATAAAAAATTTGGCTTTCATAAAAATTATTTTTGTGTATTACAGCATTTTAAACATTATCGACAATTCAATGACATATTCACATTTCTGGTTTTCATTTATGTATATAAAAATTAATAAATAAGAAAATTAGGGATTGCGATTCTCAGTATTTGCGTTCATTGGGAGCAGAAGTGACCAGCAATTTGCCCATTAACGAATGCTACGGTAACTACGTGTGCATAGTAGTAGAAACTCGATTTAATACCTTGAAGACATATAGCGAGTTTTTGGAAAAAAGGAAATTTACAGAATTATGCACACTGCCTTTTCAGCTACAGTATCTTCGATTAAAGAATATCCATATCTACAATTATTGTTATATATTCCAGTCAGTATCTTTGATAAATGTCTTGCGAGGTGAACTTGCTCGAAATCTTTTTCCGATACTGTGACATAATCGAACACGAAACAGCCTGTACGGATGTTATTGCTACAAGAAAGCGATAAGCAGCGTTGGCAGTCCCTCCTCCTTCATCACTATGCTCATCCCCTCCTCAGCCAGGTGACTGAAAGGAATTGCCCTAAGCCTGCCCGCGACGGGCAGTTGTGGCCGTCCCTGTTTTGAATCAATGCCAAGGAAGGAAAACAGGCGTGAAGACCGTTCGTCCTCCATCGTTCGATACGACTAGACTAAGTTGGCATGGTGGGGATGCAAGGTCAAACACCGTTGGAGACGGCGCAGCTCGCATTCCTTCCTGTTTATTCTTTCATGTGTTATACAGAACCGGTTCCTTTAAAAACATTAGTTCTAATTCCNATATATATATATATATATATATATATATATATATATATATATATATATATATATATATATATATATATATATATATATATATATAAGTAAAAATTGTATGTGTAGTCCAACATGTGTAAAGAAAACTTTTAAAAGCATTTTTTGCATTGATTTGCGTCCTTGCTAAACCTTTTTAATATTCGTGTATTCACGGTAGGCGTGCTATCCAATTCTGTGGTTAGTTAAGATTTTACTGTTCATTAATCATCATTAGCATCATATACATTAATATGCAAATGTCCCAGAAATATTTGCGTTCCTTTTCTACAGAACGGATCAAACAAATAAAATATCGTTCTTCGAAGCACTATAATATTTGTTTCCTCTTTCACGATTTCATTTCCGAGATTACTGCATTTAAAAATTACATCAAGAAAAGCAGCGAACTTAAGTCCTAACAAATGATTGATGCTGTTGTAATTTGTAAGCGTTCTGATATACTATTTGTATTGTTATATGGAATCATCTAATATACTAATTGTATGGTAAATATAAAAACTGAGTGAAACTTGCCTACAACTAGCAGATAAGGAGGATCTGTCACATAGTTTCCGAGATGCATGAATGGTTTTGCATAATTATATACTCTGTATTCAGATCCCATTCCCCATTTTGACGTCGTTTCCCCACTTTAATACGTATTTTAGTACAATTCGTCAAATTTGTTTTGAAAGTGTGAACGCTGAATTTAAAAAAATAAAAAATAACAACATAAAAAAATGATATCGGTTGTATAATATTTCTTAACAATGTTTTGTGAATGCCAAATACTCTCATTTATTCAGAACAACTTTTTTGCAGTTCAGTTAAGGTCACGGTGAGATAACGTGTAAAAATTGCACAATGATCTTTCCTACCGAAGAAAATTAGAAGTGATAAAAATGATTTACAATTAAATAAAATAAAACAGCTTTTGACCCTCGTAAATTGTTAATGCGTCGACATAACGAACCATTATGAAAAAACATTGCGATATTGCAATGACATACGAATGAAACAGTCTGTAATAGGACGACCTCGATACCATTGTAAACACGACGTCTCCCAGTTATCTTTGTTACAACACTTTTCTTTTCATTTTGTTTATATATTAGGTTTCCGGTAACAACTAGGTAAGTATAAGTTGTTGTGTTTTTAGTTACGACTGTTTAAAGTTTCCATGACGTTTTTCTGTTATAATCTTGACATTTAACTTTGATATATTATGTTGTTATAATACTTCATTGCCAAGATGAAAAAACATGTTTTAAAATAATAAACTGAAAAAAATGAAGACTAAATAGTTATTTGGTTACCTTAAGTTCGTCGAGTTTTGATTATTGTAACCTATTTATCTTAGTCATGAAATTTGTACTCTTGAACACGTAAGTAACTTGCTTTTTTAAGAAAATTTGTATTAAAGTTACTTGTTTTTATTCCTATTAAACATATACGTAACTGGTTATTACAGTTTCTTTACAGTTTGTATAAAAAGCTTCACTGTTGGATTCAAGATGATAGTACGTTTTTGAATCGTTTAGACTAATTCGAATGAAATTTAGCAAACTACCACAGATTTTTGACAGATTCTCTTCTTTTTTTCTTCTTCAAAAAGTGCTGTTACTTAGTTATTACTAGAAGCCATAAATATAGTATTCCCCAACTTGGCTCGATTTCTTTTTAGACTTAATTTACCTATGTTTTGGTTTTAAAATCATATCCCCGTTATGAGACATTACATGACTTTATAGAAATTCATTATGTATTATTTTGATAAAGTTTCTATTCTAGTCTAATTTCACCCGTTTTTTGATTTGGCAAATTTCATCGACATATGTCTTGAATATTTTAAACTTGTTTTCCGTCGCTATTAATTTGTAATATTCCTTTGTTCCAATTACATCTTGTCTCTTTAATTTCGCTAAAAATTTCACTCGTTCTTCACACCCACACAATGTGTTCCATGGCTTCTCGGTCTCTGCCACATTTGTGATTATCTCTGATTTTAATCCTATAAAAATAGCTGTTCGTATCTCCGTGTCCTAACATTATTTCTTTCATATGACGTATTGGTAGAAACTATTTCCTATTTTTCTCTACAAAATAAACATCTTGTAAAAAAATCATAGAGATCCTTTCGAAAATTTCTCCCATCGTACCAGCCAAGTCTCCAAATGCAAATTCGTAATTTTAAGTTTCCATCCCTCGTTATTCTACAACACCGTCTTTCCTTCTAGTACAAGTCGTCCTCCACGTCGCATCGCAGTTCGTAATGCCCATTTTTGTATGACAAGATCAATCGGCTTTATGCGCAAAAAAAACATGTAGTGCATCTGTCGAAATAGTAGCGTATGGTCCCGCCAGTCTTACCGAACACAAACGTTGTCGTTGTAGACCATAGAAGAGTGCTGTGATACATTTGAACTGGAGTAGCTCTGTGTGTGTTCCATCTCCCGTTATTTATTGCTCACGTCTTCAATGTCGCTACACAACACAACCTCTTATGGTTGCTATGATTTCACCCTCTGACTCACTTCATGCGCTTCGTCAGCGATGTCTGCTTTTATCAATGGCTTCTAATTAATTACAAGTGCTGCCTACATAAACATGCCAGAATTATTCAATCTAATATAAATTATTTTAAGACTTAGATCCGGCGGATTAAGATCTATATAGTCCAATGTAGACCTTTGCAGACCAGTCTCAAAATCTTCTGTCTTTTAATAAAATGACATTATCTGTATTAAAATAATGAAAGATGTTGATATAATTAAAGTTAATCAATGGAATTGGTGTATTCGC
This sequence comes from Laupala kohalensis, assembly GCA_002313205.1. Classification (NCBI taxonomy): domain Eukaryota; kingdom Metazoa; phylum Arthropoda; class Insecta; order Orthoptera; family Trigonidiidae; genus Laupala; species Laupala kohalensis. Next base: position 100,998 of record NNCF01129241.1, on the reverse strand, counting down.
CAACGTTTAAAAAAAAAGTTTTATTTTTGTGAAATAAAACATCATTTTATCTTCCATTTTATGGTGTATTTAACTATAATTCTCTTGCCATTTGTTCAACAAACTTACGCTTCTACGCGAATGCATTTACGAAACAACTTCAGCAGTGAATAAAGATATTTTCTCACATCTTCAATAATTTGAATTACAGGTGAATTATTACTAATGAACTTGTTCTCTTACGTGGCTGTTCTCTAACAAACTGTAGACAATAGATTATGTTTAAATAGAGAAGTTGAGATCCATATACTTTGATTACATTAATTAAAACAGAAGAGTATAAGAGTCCACTTAATTAACAAGCCGTTATAATGCCTAGAAGTATAGACAAAAAATGGTGAGTTGTTAATTATGAGCAAATAATTAACATTAGTGGCGGGTCAAATCAGTCCAAACTCTAATTGGCACCGGTTCGGAACCTTCCTAGCAGATCAAACCCATCAAACTCTCCGTCTGTCCAACACACTCAGGTTTCTAAATCGTATTAGTTCCGTGAATGGATTTTTCATCACACTAAGGACGCCATTACACGCGAATGGTATACATGGTTTTGACAATGTAAAGACACTAAGTTGTTGAAAGTAACTTTCATTGATTTATACGTTATCTCATACCGTAAAAAAGATCACATGAAATGACCGAATCATAGCCTAGCGTTTAGGTATATTTTTTAACAATATTAATCTAGAATTAACATATAATACACAT
>NNCF01129241.1:37160-72152 GCA_002313205.1 Laupala kohalensis | reverse complement strand
GCGTCGGGATCGAAAAGAACAAGAGGTGACCAAGGGAGATCAGGAAAGAGAAAGGAAGGAGCATAACACAAGTAATTGGAAGTAATGCCAGACTCAGCTCCGGGCCCCGTGTTCGCCAAACACGTACTTACTAGATGTAAGTCCCCTGGGGGGAAAATTTCGTATTGTGAGTACTGTACCTACATGTGTTTGCAAAAATTCAGCCTATTCCAGTTAGATTACTGGTTTGAAATTGATTTGATCATTTGTAGCACACAGACAATAAAGCAAACACAACAAAATTTTAATTTACATTGAAAATATATGACAATTGTCTCCTAGTTTGCCATGCAAAATAATAATAAGGAATATATTCCTTTCAGCTTATGATGATTCTAAAAATGTACATTGAAACCAGAGTTTTTTAAATGATCATTAATTTTCTATGTTCTCAATAAGCATATTCACTATTTCCAAACCACATGCCTATTTGCTGTCATTTCCAAGTGGAGGCATGAAATATTATCTACACTTTGTGTAAACCCCTGCTCGGCCGAATTAGGTGAGGTTTTCAGCTGAGGTTTTCAGCTGAGGTTTCCCTCACCTACTCCAGTCGGTTCGGTACCATAAGTTATCCGGCAACCCAACACCTCTCTTTCCCAAGTTTACCCAAGTCCAACGGTTAGGTGGAACAGTAAACCTTATGACCTGAACCTTGCCAAAAAGCAGAAAATAAATAAATAATAATAATAATAATATTAATATTAAAGGAGATGTGTCTTACTGAAACTCTGTCTTCACAGAAACTTGTTGCGTGATGGACGTGGAAATTTTAAATAAAAATTTGCTTGAAAATCTTCAACTTTTCTCACTTTCCTTTCTTTAGACTCTAGTAAATGCTACTTGATTTCCATTGCCAAGCTATTTTGCGGTCAACTTAAATGTTTCGCACGAGTGTTGAATTTATGTTCCGATTTATTCTGCAAGATTACTCAGCAGCAAAACCCTGACGAATAATTCGCTCACAGAAATAGAATGAAAAATAGAATGAGTCTAAATATATCAAATTGCTGTCTTTGTAAAAATGAATTAGTTATGCAAACCTTTGATGACGCAAGTGTGCGTGATAACAGAATATGATCAAATGATAATCAACAAAAGACATGAATATCATGAGAACCCAGTATTTTAATAACGTATAATAAAAGTCAACACATACATGAATGATACCTCATTGTAAGGATTGCAAACTCTATATTGAGCACTGTTCCAACGAACTAAAATTTTATACTCGGTGACATATTAAAACGACAACAATTTTACATCGCTCTTTCATTTCTTCCTTATTTCAATTGATTGTTCTAACATATGAACATGCTTTGTTCTGGAATAGGCGAGGGAAACCGTAACTTAAATGACCACCTGTCTCTTCCCCCCCCCCTCAAAAAATATATATTGGAAGACTTGTCGTAACTTTTGGTATTTTGTGTACATTTGACATAATTTTTCTCTCTCGAAAACACGCTGAAAACATTGTTGGTATAAAAACGTTGGGGATTGTTTACGTTTTAGAAACAGGATTTATAATCAGCTGATATATATTATCGAAATAAGTGAAATGAATCGTCAATACTGTAAGTTACTCATTTACTAATTTTTACTAATTTTTATTGTTGTATAATTACCCGAATGTATTTACATTCTAAGGAGTAAGTCGTATGAAATCGTGTGATCTGTTAGAATGTGAAAAATAAATGGTATAATATAAAAAGTAATTGTATTTCTAAGACAAAATCTGCATCATATGATGCCTGTGACTTTCATGAGTTTTCATCGCCACATTAGTACTTGTTAGCAGAGTCGAATCCCTCGTTAATACGTCATATACTACTGCGTCGTCATTAACTGTAACCTCGTGCGCCTCGTGCGCCTCAGCAGCGACTCGCGCCTGGAAAACGTTATCGTAACCCCCCTCGCCCCCTTCATACGCATTGACGCTTCTGCTCTATTGCCTCGTTTCCTGCAACGACTTTCCGCTTCCAGGTGGCTATTACAAGTTCCGCTCACAAGAGCGACGGTGGAGGACTCTCATTAATGTTCCGTCTTTTCACTTCCACAAAACAGTGCTTACTTTCTTCGTGTGGTTTTGTTTCCTTCGCCGAGCTTTTAATGGGCTCTCATTTTCACTTTCTGGTAAAAAGGGTAGTAAAATATTTGTTACAAAAGTTTCCGCTAGATTATCAATAAATATAGTTAAATATTACCCTGGCATATGACAAAGATCTAATATAATTTTTTTTAAAGCAGTTATTAACTCAGTATGACGACGTGAAGGACTCTCGGGAAGCAAAGCTAGGGGACAACTACCCAAAGATAACTGGGGAGAGCAAACAGAGTTAATGTAAATAATAATTGAGAATAGATAAAAAATTATTGATTTTTCACTAATCCAGTTTCCGCGTCACGTTTTTATCGTTCTTGAATCCCCATTGATATATATTGAAAATGTTTTGTGAGGTTCGATTGTTTAAACTATTGTGAATCAAACCACGGGTGACAAACAAAGAAAAGAACTTGAAAATATATAAAGTCTGGCCAACAATTCATCGCAATGTGTGCTCGTTAGTAAACCACGGAAGTGAACAAGACGGTTCGGAAAATGTTCTCAGAGAAACTATAAAATGCTTTTTATGATATGTTCATAATCTTTTTATTAATAATCTACCCCACTATTTCGACACCAGAGTACACAATAAACCCACTTAATAAACATTTGTATTGTTCGTTTGTTACCGAGGGCTAAAGTCTTAACGTTTACACCCAAATTTCAATTATTATTTTGTGTGTGTACAGTATATAGTATGATTAATTATAAAAATAAATTGCATCGTCCATAGTATTTTCATCACAAGACTTTCATATCATAACGTTTTAATATATTTCCCTTTAACTCTTAATGCGTAAATAAATATATTCTAAAAATCTTGCAAATTTCATTGTTAAGCCTGTTTTTATTGTTATATCACTGAAAATATAAGAACTCTATGAATAGTGATAATAAGCATTCATTAAAACCCTTTTTGCATTTAATCTTTCTAAAGAAGAAGGAGAAGTCATCGCTCATTACTAAGAAAATTTGTCGTTCAACTTTGATCATGCGAATTAAATGAATCAAATTAAAAGTAATGACTTGAGGGATACGATACCACTTCTTTTCTGCCCCTTGTGACCTTCCGAGACAAAACTTGCCTACGCTCCAGGCACTTCCTGGAATCGTGCCAACTAAGCTGGGAAAACCTCATCCTCAATTCCTTTTCGTTGGAGAAGCGTCTTTTCGCGGAGTGGCATCACCCTAGAGCTGTTGAAAAAGAAATCAGAGTTAAATCTCGTAAACGTTTCCTGACATTTTCTTCTCCATTTTAGTGGAATTAAGGTCAGACAGAATATAAATTGTACATATTTTTTTCGAATATACCAATTTCGTTTTTTTTAATTTTTCTCCATTATAATGTTTCAGTTTTACCAAGGAGAAACCTTACAGAATTTTTTTACAAATATTCCATGTATTAAATATAAACTAAAGTTAAAAAATGAAATATCTATCACAAAGAATATTTCGAAAATTCTTGATAAGGGTTCTCCTCGGTAGAATTGTTACTGTCAAAGGAGAAAAATAAAAATATGTGTGATTGGTACATTCGGAGAATATGTACAATTATCATTAATTACCGGTATTGAATTTGTATTAATTAAAGTTTAAATTTTTTTCCATGTTTGGTTGAAATCGGTTGGGGGGTTTAGGACTTAGAACATATCAATACATTTTGATATAATGACTTTTTTACAAAGATTATTAACGTGTTTTTTTTTACTTTTTAGCGCATTTAGCAGTTGATGTAAATAACAATAATTCTGCCAGTTTCATTTAATTTTGTTTTGAATTGTGTACGTGTATTAAAGGGAAGACCAAATTTCGTTTTGCTCTCATTTGCGTACTTTATCTAAAGGTTAAACAATTGTTGTTTTTTTTACAATTTGCGGTATAAAAGCTAGAGAATGAATTTCTGAAACTTGCTTCTTCTAACTTAAATGTGTGCTACCTGAAAATATAACGAATGAGTTTTGTTTTCTCGTAATGGAAAGTAATTGAGAAAAAACTGAACGTAAAAAGTACTCAGACCTTCAAATTACGACTTATCTTTCTTTATCTTCGAGTTAGATTATTTGTGTGGTGAAATACAACAAGTCGAACCGTACAGTGGAATAATTTTTCGTATCCGTCGTTGTTTTTTTAGAGATTGCATATATGAGTCGTATAGAGGTCATTTCCTCGTTTTTCCTCGTTTCGAAATGTTACGTGCAAGTTATCAGTAAATTCGCTTTCAGTGATAGAATTTCCATAAAAAAACATTTATCTCAGTGATACTTTCTGTAAAGCGATCAATTATTTCATGCATCATATCTCAGTTGACATTTTATTATCACTTTCCTGTCCCAATTCTCTTGTACTAATGACATTACAATTGCAAATTCTCCTTTGGCATAAAGTACAATAGTGCCCAATGAGTTCACCTCTCGGTAGGGGCATGATGATTAAAAACAGATACAAAATATAACATTCACCTAGATAAACAAACAAAAAATCTAAAACGGGTTTATACAAAAATAAACAAACAATCAATAAACTTACCAAATTAACATAAAATATCAATTTAAATAATATAAAACTAATAAGGAAATATAAATTGAACATCACTACATGAAATTTCTAAATATAAATAAAAATTGCCAAATTAAAATATTGAATTCTAAAATCAATTTATTTCAAATGTCTTAATAATATAAAAATCTTTAAAACCTGAAATAAATCACAAGACAAAAGAGTGGAAAAATTAATTCACTTATTTACTCCTATAAAATTATTGATTTGTTCCATTAACGCATAGAAACATAATGTCACAGAATCACAATCTTCCCATCACACAATAATTTATAGTTCACAGCGTCTCCGATTTCTAATGTTTTCTCACTTGCTTTTTCATTCCCCCTATTCAATGAAGAACTTCGCTGGACCTTTCGTTTTATATCAGACTAAAATTATTTTATGATAAATCTCAGAAGAAATGTTTTCTATAGCTCTTTCCGACCATATATGCTTTTTTTATCTTTGCGATATGTCCCAGTTAATTCGGTTAGAGTCGCAATGTTAGATAGCAAATGACCACGAATGTAACGTACTTCCCTTGATAACGCACAATTGAATTCATATCTCAATATAAAACTTGATAATAAAGATTTTTAATTTTAATGGAAATTAACACGCAAACTAAAATACCATTTTAAAACTCAAATTTAAGCAGAAATTACTTTTTGGATTTTCTGTGTGAATCTTTCAGCGCTTTTAATTATCCAGTTATGAGAAGTGCTAGAATACTTTAGTAAATATGCGACAATGAAGAATAGAATATTATTTCATGATTAAAAACAAAAATCAACACAGAGTGTGACGATGTTAAATTTTTTCAGGTACCTTTAATCATGAATAATGTGAGTACAATGCTGAGAAGTTCCTGTAATTCTCAGTGAGTACTATGTCAAGAGTTGTCATGTAAACGAAGTTTCCCACGGATTAACCGTACTCATCAACTTCAATCATGAGATACTCAAGAAAATTCACAACTCGATTTCCTAAGAACCAATTTGTGACAATTCCGCCTCTATTTTAACTACTCGTAGATGTGAATTTTAACCTGAAGATATAGAAAAAGTAACATGTTAAAAGTTTTCACTACATGATAAAGTGCCGCATTACATATTATCTTTTTTCTCTGTATTCCTTCTTAAAACAAACTTCCTTTTCATATATGAAAAGAAAAAACACGAATTTTTATTTAATTTGCATAATCGAGATTCTTCCTGTGAGGGGGAAAATCTTTTTTAATTATCGCTTCTAGTTGTGAAGACACGAAAAATATATTTATATTAGTAATTTCCAAAATGTTATGGATTTTAATAAAAATGTAATTGGTGAATTGAATATTTTAATCATTTCATCAAAAATCTCGAAGATTGAATCAGTGTCATTTGACGTCACTTAGCTTACAAAATCAGTCTGTGGGTTGATTGAAAATGAAAACTGGTATTTTGCCTTCGTCCTCCATTTTGAATCAGTAAGCAGACCTTGTTTGTAGATGGCTTTGTTTACTAAAACTCCGTCATAACCAGCGCATTTGAATATGTTAACTAGCCACAGTCGAATTAGTGGTTCGTGACGAAGGGACCTCTTTGAGGGCATTATTTTTCATCCGCTGACTAAAGTATGAAAATCACTTTAATTAATAATGTGGTGAGATTACAAAATGTTAAATTTATACAAGATGAAAATAACGAAATATGCGATGTGAAAAGTAGTGACAATATTATTCAATAAAACATTTTTTTCCTTGATTTTTTAGCGTCCAAGTGTTTTATTATCACGTTCAAAACAATAGATCAGCATTTCAGTTTGGATATTTAACAATGCTAAAGAAGATAATCTATCATCGAACAATGTACATTGTACATTCAATTGTTTTCCGTTTCAAAATCGTGAATGACTTGTCAACCTTACTTTTTGGGTTCGGAATTGTTACGTACAACCTATAGAATATAAATATTTAGGAAGAGGAATTATAAACTCTCACCACTCCATAGTTTGGAAAATTATTTTCTGTTCGATTTTTCAAAACCCTCCTGCAGGGTGGGAGGCTCCCTAGCTATTGGGGCCCGGGGTTCTTTGCCCCCCACTTGTCCCCCTCTAACTTGCAGGAATGCAAATAGGAATTACAAATTTAAATTAAATATGTTCTTTTTCTAAAGATCCGTGACATGTTCTAGAGCCTTCTGTAAGCTACGAATCCTTCCCGCTAAGCCTGGTGTAATCACAAAAAAGATTGCAGCTCGGCTCGGAGGCTATCGTGTTGGGTGGGAAACTGAATTAACTTGTGAAAGCGGAGTCGCAGGTGGGATTAATTGACGAATCAATCTGTGTTGCTATGGGAACGAGCGGGTGTTCTATAGGGTATGTTGTGCACGAGTCCCAAGATCGACTTCCATGTTGTAACCTGAATACCGTGCGGCTCGAATTGAAACTGACGGGAGCATTTCGTCGTTTGATGAAAATCGCTGTGGAATATTCCGAAAGATGTTTTTACGTGCTTTTGAATGTGTGTAGCATTCAGTATAATTTGCATGAGCTCACCTAAGTGTCGTTCAATCCCGCAGCTAAAATGCATTTCGGGAGTGCCAGAAAGCGGACCCTAAAGCCCCACACTTAAAAGAAGAAATTTATTCATTTTACCGTTCAGTTTATTGTCTCGTAAAATATTTTAAGTTGGTTAATTTTTTGAATTCACATTGTTAATAATTTAATCAATAGCTTAATAATAATATTTGTTTTCCTTTTGAAAATCTTTCATTTGCAACTCGAACAAAATTTGAGGGGGGGGGTGCAATTGACGCTTACAGGAGAGAGAAATGATGATTCTATCCGCTTAAATTTATTAAGGTAAATGAGATAGTTATTTATTTATTTTATGCTATGGTAATTTTGGCAAGAATCTGTGACATTTTCAGGTAAAAAAATCTCTTTATAAAATGCACTTCATTATTGAAGAATAAAATTCAATAAATAATTCGGAAAAAATATTAAGTGTTATTATGTACTATAATTTAAAAATATTTATCGTATTGGTCACTTTAAAGTTACCAATACTTTAAAAGTTTGTGAGAACGTTTCGTCATTCTTCCTTTGAATACCCATATCCTGTTGAGCTAAACTCGTATTTATAATGAGACTTTAATATGTTCCGCGACGAAATAATACATTCCTTGTATTAGAACTACTAATTGGATGATTTACAGCAATTTCTCATTACAAAGTACTTATTATAGGTAACTACGATTAATGCACCAATCCGCATTCCATTTACTTAGTTTTCCCAGGAGTATTAGTTTTTAATCAATACAAGTTTCGATATCTAAATTGATTACTTTGAGGTAAAAGTACAATACAAGAAAAATATTAAATTAATCTTATATGAAGCAACATTTACTTAACCTTTTATATTGAAATTATTGGCGGTTGATTCGAAGTTTTGTTATATTGCATTTAAACAGAAAAATTCCATAATATATCAAAACAAATTGATGAAAATTGTTATGCACTAGTTTTGGAAACTTTATTTATGTGTTAATATTGTTTAACTCAAGAATGAAAATGACAACCTGATGCATTGATGGTTATAAATGGGTTTTTTAGAAGTTGTCACATAATAACATTCAGAGGATTTTGGCAAAAAATGTGTGAGAAATATTGTATGTTTGTTGTAAAGTAGTACTTGCTTGAAGAATAAATACTAAGTTGAATGAAACATATCAACTACTCACCCAGATGGATTTGTAAATTAAAGCAAATCTTCTTGTTTAAAATATTGTATTACATATATTTCATGTAATGGGGTAATAAGTATGCCTTACAAGTCTTAGGGAATTCCATATATATTATGCCCCATGATACTCTGGACATCAAACAGTTGGAAATAGTAAAAACTAATAAGAGATGCAAATGATAGGAAATCAATAGTGACTATCGTAATTAATTCCACTTGTTTACAACCCCTCTGGTCACGAAAGTCTTTTGCCAGGGGTTGGAAACATTCCTGTCGAGGTCGTCAGGGATTAGAGTATGATAACATTTCATCTAGTTAAATACTCATATTAGACGAAAGTACTTATATAGGTTTCTATTTCTAATTTTAAAATTGTTTCTTTAGAAGTAGTTTTGTAAGTACAGTGGAACTTCTCTATGACGGACTCTCATGGGACCATGAAATTTGTCGGCTATTGAGAATTTAAGTATCCGCTAGAGAGAAATATTATGTCCGTTATTGAGAAGAGTTCATTAACAGAAGTTGCACTGTGTCAGGGTGTTGCTCTCATTTTCTCTGACTGATCCAGGAGAGGGGGGAAGAGGACTGACTGAAACCTTCCCTCTGCCTGAAACTATGCAATTTTTAATTTCTATTTTTTGTCATTAGCTTTTTGAATACTTCGACGTGTAGCGTTTCCTTCTAAAATTACACTTATCGTACATACTTCAACACCGACCAAGAATTTCGTTATGGTGCAAAGGCGCGCGGCATCCGCCGATTCGCCGGAGCACCTTAATACCTCCCCCTTCGCGTTCCGAAACACAGGAACCCGCCATGTTCGGTATTTTTTAAAAGTCGAAACTCGTGTTTTTTGTGCAATAACTGATAAAAAGTAACGAAGTGAATCGATTTTCTTCTTTTGATTTTTGTTTTCTTCTCTATTTTTCTCGGGTGTAAGATTTGAAGTATCACACTCGGATATCGATATGGAGTACTCACTTGGAATAGGCAACCATGTTATCGACACACTTGAAATATCAATCTCAAAGTATAGATTCTACTCAGTAAAGAGCACATTTGAAAATATATTTACTTATGTATTGTATTATCGGATTACGTATTTATTTGAATGTATCTGATATTAATTTATGTGCATCGGAAACATCCCGCCATAATTAGACGTATAAAATAAAAAGCATTGGAACCATAATTACTTCGTATCAAATAAGATATTTATTCATTTGTACAGGAAAAACAAGCCATATGTAGATGAAACGTATAAAAAGTATAAATATCAAAATTACATGGTATCGGATCATAAGTGCAATGTATGTAGCAGATTATTTATTTACTTGAGGGTGACTACCACCATCACCTCTAATTTAAATCGCGGTCAAGCATTTTTTTAATGTTAACTATTTGTCAATAAATAAGGTGGGTGCAAAGTATTGAGAATCGAAGCAAAAATATCGATATTCTGAATCTGAGTATCGAGTACTGGGTATCGGAGTCCAAAGTATCAATACTCACTCGGTATTGTTTCTCTCGTTCGAACCCTACTCGTGTGTGCAGATAAAAATGTTCCGGGCCACATACGACGGAGATCCTGTTGATTGGTCACTCATGTCCCATTCGGTCACGTGACTGTAACCTTTTATATTGAGGAAAGCTGCGTAGGTCATGCGATCCGAGTGTCCACCCGCCCCGAACCTCGTGCGTGCGTTTATCACGAGGCGTGCGCCTGCGTGCGAGGAGGGCATAAGCAACTGCACGCTCCGCGGCACCCCGACACGCGTGGAAGGTCACGTGTTCGCGAGGAATACACGTGTACACAAGGGTTGTCATGACGTATGAAATTCTAGGGACGACTGAATGAATCTTGTGTAGATAGATTCAACATTATTTTGTATCTCCCTTGAGAGTCAAACACTATTAATATAGAAATTGTGTTATGCCAGTATTCTACTTGAGATGTTGAGGAAAATGTTGTAAATCCAGATTATTAAAAATTAAGTAATATACTATATCTCTCATGTGTTGATAGTTTCTTTAACGTTTTACTACATTTAAAAATTAATAAGAACGTGGTTGAAAAATTCAAAAAAATATAAGAAAATTACATTTTTATTAATGAATATGAATCGGTATACTTAATTAAATAAATAATCAAAGACTTACGACCTATAATGGACGGAAAGTGTATATTTTGTGACTCACAACGTTGCGACTTTATGTTGAAGTCGGCGGATGGTACAGATATAACAAATATTAATAATATATTATTAACATTTTATTATAACACTAAATATTAAAAATTCTTTTTCAAAATGACGAAATATACAATCTACTTTTTCCAGCTTAAAATAATATAAATTTGTTGATGAGAATAAAAATATCACATTACAAGAAAGTAAATATGACCCATTAGTTTTATTCATCAGGTAACATGTGCCAAATTCCATCCCGTGCAGGTCCGAAGTGTAAGTGACCCGCGGGTGAAGATAAGTTGGACAGCGCTGACAGATAATGCATTAAGATGTGTTCCCAAATTTATTTATACAATTCTCAAATACAATTATGGTTGAACACTCGCGGAGTAGCTTGGAGTTTGAATTCGTCTCTTACATGTCGTTTCACAAAATTTCACGAAGTTTGATGAATAGATATTTCCGCATCCACAGTTCACGTCACTGGGCGACGCTCTTGTTCAATAATACCCGCTCATGGTTTTCATCAGGGGCGTATATAGATTAATATTTTAGGTGGGGGGTGGTCATAACAAAGGAATATAGTCTTGGGCATGGGACATTCCAGAAAAACACACCAACCTCGAAAAGAAAATTGAAAATTGTAAGTTTAGGTCATCTAAGTGTTAATTAAGAAGGATATCTCTAAAGTAAGGTCCTAGTTTCGTGATTATTTTAATTTTTTCCGGGGCAGGGGAAAGTGATAAATAAAAAACACTTATTAAAATTAAAGATGCAAAAAATGGGCACGTTGGGTGTTGCTCAATCGTTTGTACAAATAAACTATAGAATATATTACTGATTAAAAATCGTTAAAATGCGTTTTTGAAAATATCAAACGCTTTTCCGCGACTAAAAGTGTATGGGATTTTTTAGAGGGGTCATGACCCCCATGACCTCCCCCTTGTATCCGCGCCTGATTTCACGAGATACGCGACAATTTTCGTTCGCAAGTAACGGGGAAAATTTCAATTTGCGCTCGGTATTGTCTGGACAGTTTAAGGTATTATGTGCGCGTTGACTGAAGTCAAGTTGCCAACTATTCACGAAACATGGAAATATTCACCAAAGTAGTTTCTATTAATTAATAATTCATTTCACTGATTTTTATATATTGGATGAGAACAATTATTTTGTGATTTTATAACTTGATAATTAATTTAGACTGTCGTTTGACTCCTTTGACAAGAGTCGCATTGTCTTCAGTCACGTGATGCGACTGCCTCTTCCGTGAATTATTCTTGAAAATGTCCCGTAAGGTGTGAAAATCTTAACATCCTTTCGTTCGTATTTCCATTTGCTATGTTTTAGTAGTTTCTTTTCGCTATGTTAAGTTTACTTTTATCAAAATATCAAAAAAACATAAACCCGCGAAAGTTTCTCCATATAAGCCCGTAGAAATTTAAAGTCAAATAATTCAAAATTTTGCGCCATAAGGGTATGAAAATTCATCTCCACTGGATAGAGAAAGGTTCAAACTATCATTTAAAACATTTTGGGGAGTACTTACGCCTAGTCGCTCTGACCCGCATAATATCTTAGAACAATGTCACCGAGGTGGATACATAACATATAAAATTTGTTATTTGTTTATTATGAAGGAATTGGTTAGTGGCCGTCAAAAATTACATAGCGTACTCTGGGGGAAGGGGAAAATTTTGTTACCGTTACCCAGTGTTACGGTGAGGTGGGAGGAGTGCTAACCTTGGTATTAGGTAACACCATGGATTATAGGGTNTGAGGTGGGAGGAGTGCTAACCTTGGTATTAGGTAACACCATGGATTATAGGGTGCGTTATATAGCGCTTTTAACACAAACTTTTGTCTATGAAATCCTTTTACTCAATCGCTCGGTAAGACTGCAGAGCAATTAGAAACGAATAATGAAACCGGTGTTTTTAATTTGCCCCGACGTTTTCCGAAAACAAAAACAACTTTTATTTACATGAGGGAGGGAGTGCTAGCGTTACGTCATTATTTGGGGTGGGTGCGAGGTATCGTTATGGAGGGAAGGGGGTGTTTAAAAAAGTAATTTTTGAGTTACCTAATTTATGGAAAACTTATTTTCTTTTAGTCTTGTTCACAAATCAAATCCAAAATAATTAGAAACTGAAGGGAGTAGGATTGAGATATGCTTGCATGGAGGACCAGCTGTTCTAGAGTCTACATCTTTCTTTCCGGTAAAGGTTGAGCCATATTTCGATTCAACGTATGTAAACGACCCCGAGGCTTCTGTAAAGAAAGCCTTGAATGGATCATTGTAAAAAGAGACGGACTCCCCCTGAAGAGGCCTCGTCTGTGGGAACCAACACAATAGCGCGGAAATTCCTTTTTTCAAGATACCAAGGCACATTAAATTGCAGAGAACACGATATTTTCCATAGTCTCATGTTCACATGAACGAGATCGCTACTTCAATAACTTGGGGACGATTTACCTACAAAGTTTGACCTTTTAATAATATGTTAATAGAACGGAGAGTTATTTATATATTAAATAGGCCACTGCCTTGGGCACTTTGATACAAATTGACGACAAAGTTTCCTTTGCTTTCTTCAGGAGTTTAAAATATTCCTCCACGTGGTCTTTCGCAGTTTTTGATAGTAATTTGACTATTATTATTATTATATCGACATTTTTTTCTCTTATTTCCTCAGCATTGCTGGGAAATTTTCACCTACCAGACATTAGGATTGGGCTCTGTCGTTTGCTGTGGTAGTCTTGTCTCTCTTGTACTATGCTCGACCTAAGTTCTTAGGACTGTTTTCATAGTTAAAAATCTTCCCGAAATACGTGGGCAATTCCTAAAAAATAACAATTTTGTAGGGTTTGGAACGGACTAACATGTGTAGGAAAATCGTATTTATTATTATTATTATTATTATTATTATTATTATTATTATTATATGTTATACAATCGTACTTTCTCCGTTGAAACACGTATTTGGGACTGGCTGTATGCCAAGCTGGATATAAAATTCAGTCTAGACTTAGAAATTTCTTTGGCTGGTTTGCAAGATAACACATTTTGAGACATCATCAGGTGTACTCTTGGTGACTATACTATTATGATAGAACATCTGGACAACATAAAGTGAGGTTAAGAAAGGGAAAGGGGAGTCACGTCATGGAAAACGTATTTCAACAGTTATCGCAAACATCAAGTAATAAACAAGATGAAAGCATATTGTAGCACTAACGTAAGTGTTACCGGAGTATATATAACGTAAGTATATATAATTTAAGACTTATGATGGACGAATACCATATATTTTGTGCTATTAAGAACACAACGTTTCGACTTTGGGTTGAAGTCGTTGTCAGGTGTTATAACAAGATCAGGTATCCATCAAGTGATCGTTATTAATACAATGTGAGGTTACTACACATTATTCAACTGATTTTAAATTTTGTTTGCGTTCCAGGATTTTAGTTTTTAACCCTCCCTTTGTTTCACCTACATATCTTCGCATTTCATTTTGTATTCATACTGTCTTTCTTATCTGCCTGACGACGACTTCAACCTAAAATCGAAACGTTGTGAACTTAATGGCACAAAATATATGGTATTCGTCCATCATACGATCATAAGTCATGTATTATTTATTTATATTGATTATATAATGGACATTAATTATAGTATAATTTCTTTTCGCTTCAGTAAGATAAGAGCAAATTTTTTTTAAAATTTCGGTTTCCGATTCGGTTCGATCCTCTAGTTCGCACCGCATCGCCACATCCGACGTGATGAAACATCGGGAGTGAATGTGCTCTCGATGGTAGCACACGTCCCTTGCCACATCTCACTTCTCCTTCCGCTCCCTCACCCGCCGCCCACAACTCATTCTCTCTGAACAAGTGAACGGAGCATCCTTGACTCTGATGGCGTCGATGTTGGTGGTGGCGGACGTATTGCGTGGCGCGCCAATCGCCTCTCCGTACCACCTCCATCGCCCTCACCACATAGTGCGCAGCAACACGATATGCTCGGAACAAAGCGAATTTCTAGCGACCGAAGGAAGAAGAGATAAGTGACAAAACCAAAAAGGAAGAATTAGTGAAAACAAAGACTACGAAGATGATGCGTCAAAAGTGTGTATTGTACGATTCATATTGAAGAAAGTTCTAGAAAAGAGTAGTATATAAAGTATGTTAACTATGGGAAAGTTAGGAAAGAATAATCAGAAGAATGAGACCAAACGGATTGAGACATAAAACGGGACAACAAATTGAACTACATAAGGTCAGCAATGACAGAATAGTACATCATGCGTCTGTCTCCTCATTGGCGGAGACGAAAACGGCAGTACAATATTTTAAAAGCAGAATGAAAAAGAATTTAAGGAGCTCTGCAATGAACTTGTTGGAGGCAGAGTGGTCATAACATAGAACTCCAACCAGATAGTTCTATAGGTCATAATGTGCAAGAGATAAGTGAATCCGGGAGGCACACTATTCTGTGTGCGTATTCGTGTAGTAAATATCACATATCTTGTCAACGTTGGTGTACCTACACGTGGAGAAGTTATGTGATATCTACCACACGAATACGCACACAGAATAGTGTGGTCCCCGTATTCACTTATCTTTTGTACCGAGATGTGTTTCAGGTCTTCCGGGGTATGAGACCCCGGTAGAAAGGGTGTAAAGTTGAGGAAGGCGAACGGTTAGTGTAGTGGTTGACATCTCTGCGATCAAAGCATGAGTCCCTGGTTCGCTTCCCGGCTCGTCACCATGTTCATTTAACAGTAGTTATAATAATAATAATAATAATAAAAGTAGTTATCATATACAGAAATGTCTCTTCTTCTATGTCTGTGCTTTAGTCTTTAAATAGAATATGTTTCTTTATGTAATTTCTTTAGCTATTTGGGGTAAATCTTCACGTTCCCAACTGAAACGAGACGTTATTACGTTGGTCGAACATGAAACATTAAGTATTCTCTATTACAACAGTCGTGGTTGAAGCAATACCTTATTGAAGAAGTAGTATATTTCTTATTTATTTCTGAATATTTGATTAAAAAACATTTGCAGAAGG
This sequence comes from Laupala kohalensis, assembly GCA_002313205.1. Taxonomy (NCBI): domain Eukaryota; kingdom Metazoa; phylum Arthropoda; class Insecta; order Orthoptera; family Trigonidiidae; genus Laupala; species Laupala kohalensis. Next base: position 56,475 of record NNCF01129241.1, on the reverse strand, counting down.
ACACGCACCTGTCTTGTAAACATTTGAACTTCTGTAAAATAAATATATGATAAAAATATTAGTGTTCCTTTGTGATGTTCTCCAAGGTGATGCTCCGCTTTTGTAAATCTAGCCCATAACTTCCAACAGTCGAAGCGAAATAAGTTTATACAAAATTAACACCTAATCAGACTGCCAGCTCTTACCCCAGCTCTATATGGGGAACCATAGCTTGTAGAAATCTGTCATTTTTTATGGTAACGTAAGATTACGCGTAAATTATTGATGTACACTTTTGGTTCGCAAAATGTTCGAGATCATTTAACTAACTCATTTCCAACTTCGGAGAGTCAACCGAAAGGCACAAAATTTCGATGAGAAATACAAGAAAATGATAAATGACCCCTTTAATGACTACGTTTGCAAAACGATTCATGGGGGGAAAAAAGTCAACCTCGTACGTACAAACAATTTGAAAAGATTTCGACAGTAGAGATGAAGTGTAGAAATACGATGATAGTAAAATCCTTCCTACTCCAATCAATTTCGTAAGAATATAACAAAACGATTACGGATAGTATACGGTATTCGAATTAAACGGGGGGTGGGGGGAGCCAGGGAATCCTCCCCTTTTTGACTATTTTTCCCAACTTCTACATCTTGTGTTTATTCCAAACCAAGGAAATAATTCCACCTCTCGTGGATGTCAATATTATCAAATTAAGTGTTAATTTCAACTAATGCGCTAAAAATGTTTCAAGGAATATATACACATCATTATAATACTCCTGAAATCTTCGTAACGGTAAAAATAAATGAGACAAAATGCATATAGTGTATAGGAATTAATTACAAAAAAAATTGGGTTCTTTTAAATGCCTCCTGAATATAATGACATTTCTTAGACAATTGTATTAAGTGCTGTATGGAGGTGGAAAGATAAGCTTCAAAAGTTTTTTCCTCACTACATTTTCTTTAATTCGAACAGTGCGTGGAAGCGGGCAAGCATGTATATTTAACGTCACCTAACATTTAATTATATTATTTAAACACATTCTAATTATCTTTGATTCGATCATTAAAAACAGCCCCTAACCTCATTTGCTATCTCATCCATCTCAGAAACTAAATAATACTTAATGCTCTGAAAATTTAGTGTACTAGGATAAAGCCTCACTATGCGTGAACCCCCCAGGGGACTTACATCGAGTTAAGTACGTGTTTGGCAATTACGGGGCCCCGAACTGAGTATGGAATTACTTCCACTTACTTTTGCAAGGCTCCTTCCTTTCTCTTTCCTGACCTTTCTAGGTCACCTCTTGTTCTTTTCGATCCCGACGTTATTAGGGCTAGGGTAACTTTCATTTTCTCTCTCTCTTTTTTTAAATATGCAATGTTTTGAGATAGGTTTTGATATATTGTAATTCAGGAGGGTTTTAGTGGGTATGGTTGAGTCATTCGGCGAGTCCCGCACGCGGGGAGTGTCATTTTGGGTCTCCTTAGTGCGTAACTGCATTTTCCCTACCTGTACAGAATTTTAGGGTTCTAAGACCTCGACGTCGACGAGCCGTAAAGACCCACAAAAAAAAAACTATGCGTGAAAAATTAAAGATGTGTTTGGCAGGAAATACACGATGCGATACAATATTGAGCGTGTGATAATACATGTATTTGCCACGTATAGAACAGGCAAAGCGAGTATGTTCGAAAGACGGTTAATCTCGTGCACATATTGGTAACCTTAACCATAAATTGTTGTCTAAAAGCATGGTAGATAGGGCTTGTCTACGGGAGGCGTTTGAAATCAAAAATGAAAATGTTTCTTTCCGCCCACCGGATTACACGTCGCAGCTAGTATGTTATTCGTACAGGGCCTTCTAACAAGAAAATCCCTTTCCATTTCCTGCCTTGAAAAGGATGGTGCAGTCTGCGCATGCGCTGCACGTTTATTCCTAACTTGCAAACATCGTCCTCTGCTGATATTCTCCCTCAGCTGACCCTATTCACATGTCATAGAAGCAGCTCACCTGCTACTGGGAAATGGGCATTTGATTTCATTGTCATAGGGTGTAAGAGCATAAAACATTCCACAGAGCAGTCAAATGGCGTGACTTGTAAGTGAGCGCCCAGCAGGCATCTTTGCAACTCTATACCTTTTTATATTACGAAGCGAATGTTTAAGGTTTTGTGCGTAACACTGCAGGTCATCTCAGGAACTTCCTAGTATGACGGTACCTATACAGGACCCGACTAAGGGGCGTAGGAGCCCTATGCTGATAATTTTGCCCCCCTCCCCTCCTCTTTGCAATATGAATTGTACGACCACGTGTTTTATCTCCCTAGAACGACCACGTGTCCTAGATTTGTCCTGGATAGAGCTATTTTTATCTCTAAATGCGAGGAGACGGAGTTAGTGTTTCGTTAAAATAATATAATTTGTTCCCGTTTCAGCTTGTTGAAAAAATAACCACATATACATTATAAAATTTTTCATAGCGCCCACGAGAAACTGGCATTATCAGCTTTATTGAAAATTGGATCCTGTATTTGTAACGAGTACAATTTAACTGTTAATTTTCAAGAAATAGCAATAAAAATTCCCTGGTTTTGCGAAATAGGTTTATACACGTAGAACATGATGAGCGAGAGAGTTGAGGAAATTAAATAAAACAACCTGTTTAATGGCATGCGTTGAATAAATTTTAGCCCCTAGCGATATAACCATTAACTAGCGATACAAATGGCTATACAATGCGGAACTGGTGAACCACAGACAAAACTATTGCTGGTTTTGTAATTTTTCGGGAGAGAAAATCATTTAATTATGTACTACTATCGAATATTCAGATATTATTTAATGCCTTTTTTATTACTTACACAACGTGAATAATGGATACTTTTGCACTAATATCTGGGAAGGATTGAAATGTAAATGATAACTAACAAATTTTATTAAAGGATGTAGAATACTCGAGTCTTCTTTTTGCCAGTGTTAGGTTTAATATAATTAGGAGATTATATTTTAAGTCCATTTTCATCTAGAATTATAAAATATATTTTACCTTTGTATGTACTCTTCACAAAAAAAAACAACTTAAAACAAGAATTGAGACGTTGTGAATTTTTAATTCTAATAAATACAGTGAATAATCCAATGTGGAAAGTAAATAGGGTGTGCAATTAAGAGAGAAAATCTTTATAATTGTAAGGTAAAACTTTGAAATAACTGTAATTTTCTGTGAAGTTTGCTTCTTTTGGAAAAAAATGTGCTGTTGTTCTTCTTGGAAGAAAAGCGTCCACATACTTCTGGTTTCCTCTACAATCGAAACTTCTTTGACATCCCTGAAAGAATTATTTTAGGAGCATACTCGTGATGATGATCATTGATAAACGTATTTCTTTTCTTGTATTGAAATTTATATTCTTTGGCCATGAGTTGAAAACATCTCTATAGGTCAATCACCCTTAATTGGCTCTGTTACAATTAATCTAACGCGCACAGTTATGTCAAGAAATGCATTGATTCTACTCTCTCACCTGCTGAGTTTTCGATGGTATCCGTCAATGTTCCATACAATTTACGAATTGTAATATAGCTTTGTTCCCAAGAATTTCGGGACAGGTTCCACACGCTTCCATTTTTCTTTCAAGACACAGAACTTTGTGTACATGAGAGTAGATTTTTCCTTACACAAATTTTTGTTTGGTGTAACGAGTATCTTCTTTTCTCACCCGTCGTCAAAATACTTCGCGGGATGTACATATTCAAACAAAGGTTGATGGAAAAATAAGATTATATATATTTGTGTTAATACGAATGTCTTAATTATCTTGAAATTCATTAATTCCTTAAATGAATCCTTAACATGGAATCGTAGAAAAATTTCTGACTGAATATTTTATGCAAAATAATATTGCTCTGTATGAATGGATAGTTTTGATCGATGATAATCGTAGTTGGTGACCACTGTCTTGAGTGAAGTGGAGGGGGTATAAGTGACGTCATGTCACGTGGCTTCCACATTGATCGGTGTTCGCGTGCGCGCGAGGCGGGAGGCGGAGGAAACAGTCGGTGGCGGCAGCCGCGTCGGCGCGCTGCTCGCTCCGGGGACCACGACGCGACGCCGGCACAGGACGGACGCCAGCCGTCCCCTTCCCTCAGAGCAGGTCCCGACGCCGGCGTGTGGCTCGGCGGCGAGCGAACGGACGTCACGCGTGTGCGTGAGTGAGTGAGTGTGTGCGTGTGATGTGACAGCGAGTGAAGTGCAGAAGCGATCATGGCGAGTGATCATGCAGGGTGAGTGTGGCACTCTACGACGCGTCAGGACCAAGCTCGCTCGCCTGGGAGACCGACTGAGACGCGATGAGCAAGACGCCGTCGTTGGAGCCGATGCTGTCGGCGGAGGCGTCGCCGCCGCTCCTGACGACGGCGTCGGTCCCGCGTCCGCCGGCGGCAGCGGGAGCAGCGGCGGGGAGACGCCGTCCCGTTCGCGGCATCTCTTACGACACATCCTCCACCGCAGCGCGACGGCGCATCCAACGGCCGGAGACGACGTCGGTTTGGCCGGAGATTCCGAGGACGATTCGGACACCGGCGAAGCGGCCGTGGAGGACGCGGCTAGCGGAGGATCTGGAGAAGACGCGAGCGAGGAAGATGCTTGTTCCTCTCCGAGTGTTTTGGCAGGGAGCAAAGCACCGCCTTTGCGTGGCAGCGGAGTCCGCCACAAGATGCTACACATGCCCCCACGAGCACTCACGCTGGCCGAGTGTCTCGCCTTCACGGCCCCCACCGCCGCCACCCCACCGCCTCCCGTCCTCGCTGCCTCCGACGGCGAAGCGACGCCACCGCCACCCCCGCAACCACCCTTGGCGTTGCACCCCACGGACCCTGTGGCGAATCCGGAGACGGGGATTCTGGAAAAGCTGAGCCAGAGGTTCAAGGAGCGAAGTGACAAAGTGCACAGGGTAAAGCAGGGTGATTGAGTTCAGTGTGATTGTGTTGCGGTTGGAAGTCATCTGTGGAATGTAAAAACTTCTTTCCCCCAAAAATAATAATTCTTTTAATTCCAAGAAAAGCTACATAATCTCCTCAATTTCATTCTTTGTTTGTTCTTAATACACATCAGCTTTCATCCCAAAAGACGTCAAACGTGGAATATTTATCCACATATTTATTTTCGTAAAGACAAATCGATCTCTCTGGCACTAAAATGCATCAGGTCAGAGTACTTCTAGAACACGACAAGTTCGGTCATAAAGGAAATTGTATCAAGGCGTTTAGATTTTTCATTTTGAGTCTTTAACACTCGAGTCTCTCGTTTTTCTATATTTATTCTTCATTTCTTTTGTTTTAAATATTCAATTACTGTATCGTGATGTTTGTTTATTATTCTGAAGGTCATATAAACTTTTGTTTTTAAAATATTTCCACGCGTGGGTGAATGACACGCGAAAGATAGCATAACAAAGGAGAAAAATTTGAGTAATGAAATTAAGCATTGTAAAACATGATCGTAAGATTATTATTGAGACTTTTGTTTGGACTTTGATTGCTTATGAACCTGATCTATTTGGTCGTATTTCCGACATCAGAAAATATGAAGAAAAAAATAAAGAAATATAATAAATAAGACGAATAAAAGGTACACTATATCAAATAACTTAACCAACATTTTAAAGTGAAAAAATCTATGTCTGTGTGTCGTATATCTACCATTCACGTTTCAACGGAAATTCTACAATATGAAATTTACTTCTCACAGAAGAGGATTATGGAATGAATCGCAGTCCTGCACCTCAATTTAATGAACATTTTTATCGTATTAGAAGATTCTATTATTCGAAGTACAAACGTCATATTTAATAGAGTATGTCTCTTGAAAATGCAACTAGTGTTCACTTTCACGAGCAGAGTTCTCACGATTTCACATGCTTCAGTTTTTTCGTATACAATTATGATAAAAATATGTTTTTTAGAAAAATACTACAAATAGCAGTAAACCCCTTTCAACACACCCTCCCTTACCCTATTTATACACTACTGCATGGGAGTTCCCCATTGTCAGAAGCAGTTCTGCAGCTCCACATGTGTCACCCTCTTCTGAAAGTCTGCCGCTTAATATGTTCCTTCTACTTCTACACAATGAAAATGTGTACCCTTTAAACTACTGTTTACTTTGCGAACAAGTAGGAGTCGTACGGGGCGAGATCTGGTCAATCTGGATAAAGAAGTGCTTCATAGAGAGCACATTGTCGTGGGGCAGAATCCACTTGTTATTCCACAGATCTGGTCTTTTCTTCCTCACTCAAGCTCGGTCAATACCTCATTGTTGTATTTCTTGTTAAAACGTTTGGCTCTCGGTTAAATCATGATGACACTCTTTATATATATATATATATATCTGTCTCTTATACACATCTAGATGTNAGAGAGAGAGAGAGAGAGAGAGATTCCAGCTTGAACTGTATGCGGGCGACAACTGCACGACCAGACTATACTTCGCCGCTGAGACACCGCCGATCGCCAAATGAAATAGTTCTGTTTATCGCTTATTTGTGGTTGCATACTAAGTTTTAAACGTTTAAATTCATTGATCATATGATCACGGCATTTTGCTGAAGACGACAGTATAAATTTTATTTCCGAAAAACGTGCCTGGTCGTTTTTAGCAGTGTTTTCGGAAAGTGTTAATAACTCGTTATATTTTGCAGTTATATTTTGCATTTATATGAGCTCGAAATTTTTAAATGTTGTCACAAACATAATAGTAATTATTTGCTGAATAATAATTATTTTTGACACTTTTAGTTTATTGTATAAAAATTAGTAAAGACGACAAATCAGGAAAAACTGTGAAAATTTCGCGTTTTTTGAAACATTTCTGCTATTTTAAAAGTATTGTTCATTTTTAGAACTGTTTTTATTTAAGTATATGCACATGGACATGACAAATTTTATGATGTTAATTATTATTTTCTATGATTTTTTGCGCCTTCCACAGTAGTTCAAAGTGAGGGGTCTATAATAAAAAATCCGATACTAGTTCGACCGAGCAGTGTTGAACCCACGCTCCACCGCTCACCGAGTTTATCTCTCTAACGTTCTCATCAATTATTGATGTCTTTCATTAACTGGTACATTTATCAATTTCAACATTTCCCCGACAATTAAAGAATTATTTGTGTTATTCAAAAACTTGAGAACGTGACGTATTAGCAAATTATTAGCAAAAAAGTTAAATTATTAGCAAATACTTTCTTTAAGATTTGAAGACGTTCATGAATTCATTACGAGAAACGTGCTCTGAAATACAACAGTTAAAGATTAAATAAGTCATGGAAACAACCCTCTTTTTTACCTCAGTAGAAACGTTTCAAATTGATCTGTTATGAATATAGAACCAAAAGTAATTTTTCGTAAACGTAATTGTAATTTGTAATATTGTGCCGTAAAATGAAGAAATATTTAAAAAATGAAAAAAACTTACAAATACAATATGGCTATGAAATACCTGAAATAAAGTGAACTATTCCGCGGTGGGGTGTATCCAATTCTAATATATTTGAACTAATAATATTTGAAGATAGAATTCAAAAGTTTTGACTGGTGAAAGACTTCTAAACCAACGCAATATGTTCAAAACATTGAGGTATTTTAAGAAAGTATCTTTCTCTTCGAAAGAAAATGCAGAGTCTTCTCGCTGTACTTTCAGATGACGAAATTTTTTAATTAAATTAACGTTAAAGTAAGTTAGATTGTTTGTAATGTAAATGAGTTCCTCACCTCACTTCTTCCTTATTTGTATCAAAAGAAGTGTATTTGAATAACAAATATGAATAGAAATTATTCGAATCGAAAATAAGTTTCTTCGAAAGTGCTCAACTTTTTACATTGATTTTTTCAACTCGCTCTGTTGTCTGCCACAAATCTTGCAAATTAATTTCGAACATGTAATCATTATCGGAAAATGCAGAAATTTTTACATATACATGCTGTTTGGATAACAACAATACTATGATAATAGAACTGTTACATTAGTTTTAAAAAATTTGTATTAAATATGTTCTAAAACGTAAAAAATAGTTTTTTGCTTTCCAAAATCCTTAATTATTTGTTGCTTAGAAATGTTGTTCTTTAGAATGGAATTTAGATTCACACACCAGACGAAAACGTCAACGGACCTTAGACCAATTTAGTCCTTTCTGAACCTAGGCAAACCCTAGACACTAGGTATTAATAGTTAATCACCCAAAACATTTTAATACTTAAGTTGGATCGATTTAACTATTTTAAGATGTATGATGAATTAAAAATAGTCTTCTTTCCAACGAAAATGTTATTTCTATAAAGCGAAACTTTTTACTCGCTGATAAGAGAAAATAATTTTTTGCTTGTCAGTGAATTTCAAATAAAAACTTCTAAAAATGAACATTCATGAAAATGCGTACGTTTTTTTTGCTATTGAAGAAACTTAATTATTCCTAGTTGTTATTCAACGTTCAAATACTCTTATAACAAGTGTACGAGAAATTAACTTTGTTTATAATAATAGAAATAGTAATAATATATTTGCTGAACCCAACAAGCAGCGCCGATAGTTTTGAATTCGTGTCTTCGACCGACCGCTTCACCCAGGTTCACGTTGTTTGTAAATAGATATCTTCACGAAAACATCCTTCTCCGACCCTGGTTTCTCTCCGGTTTTCCTCCGGTTACTGGCCGATTTTCCTTAGGCGGGAATGTCATTAACTTTTTTTTTTATATTATTAATGTCAAATTTTTACTGCTCATAATACCTACGATTCATTTCGGAATAACAAATGGATAATAGTGTGTATTTATTAAATATTTTCTTTTATAGATATTAAATCTGTCACTACCCTTACACCCTTGATGGAAATCAATGAGAATGTCCGTGAATTTGTTTCCGGAGAGTTACTTGATTTATTATCCTCCACGTGATCATACGCAGTTTGCAACAGCTTTTTAGGCAATGAAGTTTATTTATTTATTTATTTATTCTTGACTATCCGCTTAATTATGGCAACGTAAGCACTCGAACTGCTACTTCCCGTACAGTGCTCTCAAGAAAGATGACACCAATTGAAAGATATTTCCGTTCTCTACTGAATGGTAAAAAATAAAATTTTCTAGACCGTGTAGGTAATTTCACCACATTTTATAAAGATCCATCAAACCATAGATATACCGGCCATGCACTCAAACATCTGAACATGCATCTGGGTAGGATTTTTCTCTAGACAATGGTTTTACCTTCATATGACTCATTTACAACAATACAAAACTGGTTCCGTTAAAAATCATCAAACATCTAATTTAATTCATGAATTATATTTGTCGATTCATTCACATTTCGTATAAAAATTACTATATGATTGATGATCGATCGAAATTTTCACGGATATTCCATTATTCAAGGTTCAAGTGACGTATAAATTACAGTTTGAGGGACCGATCAATTAAATTATAGTATGAGAAAAGTAATGCTTCTCGTATCGAGGATTTCTTTTTATTGTATTTTTTGTACTATTTATTAACTTTGTTTTGAAAATCAACACGTTAAACTAGATTCATTAAAAAAAGAAAGGTATATCAAGAAAATAAAAATTATTTATTTTTGTAATTATTATTTGTAAGGGGGACGAGGCGTTGCGATGGGTACGGGAATGATTAAAAATCGTCAAATTTTGCTGACGTATTTATGGACGAGAAAGACCGATTCATGTTTAAACGAATTAGTTCATAAGGAATAGATTCTATAAAACGGAACAGCATAACTTTCAATTTTACGCCTCCCTCCGGAAATATTATACACCTTCTTTGAGAATTTCGCTTTTAAACTTTGTACTTTCGCTTGGAACTGAGCTTTGAACAAGTGGAGAAGTTAACCTTCTGACTCATGATCAGTGTAACCTGTCTGCCTCGGGGCTTCCAGTGAGTCATTGTGAAATGTCTAACTCTTCACGCTTTCCTTGTTCACGCCAAACAGAGAGAATTTAGAAACCGCGTTACTGGTTCGACCGCAATAAGAACTAAAATCTTTGCTACTAATGTCGAAAAATTCTCTTCTCGTGATTACTTGCTCTATTTTTGCGGAATAATAATTGAAGGAAAGGGATCAAATCATTTGCATTAAAAGTTTTGGTTTCCAAATGACATGTGGAAGGACGTCACTATAAATCAAGTTAATTCTATAATTTTCTATACTTAGCATTGCTACTCGAATACATTACAATTCAGAAGAAATTCTGATTTGATAATTGAAGCCTCGCACCATGATAATACCGTCATTGTAAACTAGCTGAAGTTTTGCAACATCGCTCGGAAGTTTGAAGTTGTTTCTTAGTGGCCGTTTCACACAGATTCGCACAGGTTCATAAATTCATTTTCAGTAAAGGGAATTTTTTCCAGCCACAAATTGAATAAAATTATGTTGATGTCTCCGCAGAAAAAGTCTGCCCTACTCTTGGGTACACTGGTACAGATCTTTAACCGGAGACTCCATCAAAAAGTTGGTTTGAAAAATATTCACGAATAAACTAGAGAACGGATTGAAACGAAACTTTCCTGGTAGAATTTTTAATGGTTGGAGATTGTCACTACACTATGCTTCATTTTAATATAGTTTGTAGAAATAATTTAAAATACCTAAAAGGATACATGGTTTTATTATTTTTATAAATAAACTCACTGTTTCACTGAATATTACACATTTTAATTTTTAGATAGATTTAATATTTTTCTAGCGTTACTTAGGTGTAAATGTGAAATATAATATCTTTGATTCTTCGCTCGTTTATTAATAGTAGATTCTTTCTTTTCATTCTTTTCAGTTCTCGTTTGTCATTTCTTATTCTTATTTCACACACGTCAGTGGAATCCCAAAAGGAGTGGAGGAGGGGGAGTGATACAGGGCAATTTATGTTGTCCCAATAATGCTTGGCACGAACGCAATACAATTATTTTTTCAATGCTTATTAGTTATTTTTATGTATAAAATTTTTCTGTTATTCGTCTTCGTTCGCAGTGAGACCAAAGAAAATTCAAGCTCCGCTTTTGTTTACTATTTTAGCATTTACTACACTTGCGTCTAGTCGATTTTCATTTTGTTCCATTATCTTCGTCATTTAAATTTAACATTTCGTACTTCGTAACGGTTTTTTTTTCTATTTTTGTGGATTAGTATTAAATTTTAACATATTAAAAGCAATACTAGCAAATTATATAAAAATACAGTTACTTAGTTAAGCTCTTATTAGTGACTCAAACTGAGAAATATAATTAAAGCGGTGATTATCTAACCCTTTAATAACTTGGTTTTTACCCATCACCATCTCATTTCTTCCTCTTGAAAGATAGTTCTTAAAAGTTTACTAAAATTTTAAAATACAAAAAATTATGGATCGCCATCTGTTCATAAATTTTATCGTGTACTGAAACAGTCTATTCCATAGTATAGTTTACTTCCTCTGGTCGGAATAATGGTACTCGTAGGTTGGTCGAATTGGATGAGATTGTCCCTTGCTTACTTCCGAGAATTGAATTAGCTTACTGTTCTCCGCGTTGTCACACGCTGTTTTCAATGGGTTGCTTGGCAATAATCGAATTGATTTTATAAACACTTTGGAATGCATCGCTTACTGTACTTGTCTCTCAACCAACACATTGGTCATGTATTAGTATGTCATTCTCTCCAGTTGTGTTTCGATAAATAAACTGTATTCTTCAAATCTTTTGCCGATCAGTTCAATGAGCAAAAGTGAATTGGAATATACAGTGTGATCATGCTACCTCAAATATGATTTGCAAGCATCCCTTAAATAGACCACTTTGAAATCATTTCAATGTGCTATTTCTTGTAAACCAAATTATTGCTAGTTTTTTTCTAAAAAGAATAGCATAAGAATATTGACATTCTTTAATAACGAAAGAGAGAATCTGATTTTAAAATTTCTGCAACTCAAACGCTGTAATTTGAATACTGGAAATACACGTCGCCATTGTGTGAGAAATCTACCGATGAAATAGTGTAAACTTGATTGTCATGGTATCGTACTCATTATCCTCGTCACCTCTACTCACCTCCAAAGAACCAATCAGTATTTGATAGTCGTCACTTGATCCAAGCAAAAGTTCTGTATGAATTTGAAGCAATCAATTTTATATTTTTTTCCGATCATAAGATCCGTTCGATCATTGTTTAACTATTTTTCCATTGCACTAGCAAGGATCTTTAAGAAGATTTCTTGAAAATTTTATATCAATTCACACTTACTTCCCTTGATTTCGATATTACACACAGTTGATTTTTTTTTAATGTATTGATGTAGGCTCGTTCATAAATATGTTCCTGGAGCCAATAAATTTAATTGGAAAATTGAGTGGGAAACAGTCCAGACTTTTTATTTCGTTTATATGTTATTTGAGAGATTAGTCACCAATTACTTGTGAAAAGACAACATCTAAGATATTCTTCTATTTTCCAAATTGTCATGAATATAATAAACCTCCTTGATGATCCTTGATCATTATTCCGGAAGAGGGAGTATTTGGACTTGGTAAATTAGTGCTTTTCTTCATCATCACTTCTTATTATTGTCTAGTTTTCATAATTTTGCAAATGTAAGTTACAAATGTAACTACTTTTGGAGACTCCTTCGAGGGAATACAATTTAACAAGAATCAATTTATATCTTCGCCCCGAATTCTACTTTTACCTTTACTCTGATTTTCCCTTGTCCATTGAAGTTATTTTTATCAAAATTATTCGTTCACGAAAGAGTATCGGTGTTACGAAAGAGCGTATAATTTGCTTCATTTAAATGCTATGATAAAAAACGCGCAAAGTATTTCAAACTCGTCGGATTGGTAATTTTGAATTGAAAACTCTCGCACCTTACTACAAACAATAATGTAATTAATTTGATTAGCTTGTTGCATAAATCATTATGAAAATTGTTTTGATGCATAAATAAATGATAAGAGCAAAATTAAAATAGCGTTGTTATGTCAATAAATCCCTGATGCAATACGCGTTGGACCGTTGTAACGAAGTTCCAAATAGAAAACAGTGAAAGCGAATATTTCCCCTAATTAAAAAAACTTTAAAATTTAAAAACCTTATAAAATACGTTAAGATGAATCCACAAAAATATTGATGATTGTGAAATGTTTTTGACAACATTTTTGTGTAATTATTTTAATATACATAACAAGTCTCGGTTTATTTCAGTGCACTACCGATACTTCGTCGTGAAACAGTTACTGAAGAGTTTTTAGCTCTCATATTCTCAACCCCATAAGAGTTTCAGTTTTATCTCCTCCTTACCTCAGACTTTTAACTTCTCAAGCTCTAAAGTGGCCTTTAGAAGTAAGGATAGCTGAAATGAAAAGAAGGACATATTTTGACTCTCGAATACGAGGAAACCGCGATAGACTCCGTCGAAGTTTGCTCTTCTTCTAAGCTTTGTCAGCAAATGAAACAGGACTCAGAAATATCGTATCGACCAAATATCTGCACCTCAGTGAGCACATCTCTGGACCTACTTTTTCAGAGGAAGACAGAAAACATTATTTTTGTGGTAATCTGATTATTCTATTTCTCTATCGTACATCAATTTCCTCCCAGGTTTTCTCGATTCTGCCACTAGATAGCATTCGCGTCGGACAAACCCATTCAAAAAACTGTCGATTTGATAACTTTCAGACGGGTGAAGGTGGTGACGATCCTGGAATCGAACCCGGCACTCGTGAATTGATCGCAAGGGTGTTAGCCATTGCACCACTCGTTCGCCTTCCACAACTGTACACCATATCCACCTGAGCGCTTATTTAAGTGCACACAGCTTTGTGCGCCGCCTAGTTCAGTTATGGGGGTTTAGGTCTTCCGGGGTGGAGAATGGTTTACAGTTGTGTAAGGCGAACGGGTGGTGCAGTGGTTAACACCCTTGCGATCATGTACGAGTCCCGGGTTCGATTCCCGGCTCGTAACCATTTTCACCTGACTGAAAGTTATCACATACTTCTCCACGTGCAGGATACACAGAAGAAATATATGCACAACTATTTTTTTAAAAATATTTAATACTGATAAGGTGTTTCTGTTGGCACAGTAATTTGCAATAATATATTAATTACTTAAAGATATCGAGAAAAATGCTCGAAACAAAGCGCTCTGTGGGGACATGTTAACGCTTACGAGAAAGTTGGTGTATAAAATTACACTTGATTACCTTCAATTTAGTCACCGATATAAAGAAGAGTTAATTTAAGCAGAGTAACAATTAGAATGTGATTCATGTTTATTTTTATTGTAGGTGTTATATGATATTAGATCGTGCGATATTGTGTTTCTTTTGTGTTAGATTACCTTCACTTCTGTTTTATTACTTTTTCATCAGATGTATTACTTGAATTAGATGAACGATTTTGAGACCAGTTAACTAATTGATATTAAATTATTACTTTTTTTCCTACTATAACTATGCGAATTTTTCTCACGTGATCAGTAAATACATTGGTTCTCCAGTACCACCAACTTAAAGTAAAGTATTATTGTTGGAAAAAGTTTCATCAAAATTTGTATTTGCCCTCCAGTTGGTCGAATAGAAAAAGCATAGGTACGAAAAAACATGTGTTTTTGCCATGAAACTTTTCCAAACATTTTATCTGCAGTGACTTTTGGAAATCAAAGTGTTTTTTTAGCACAAGAACTGATTTAGATATATGTATTAATTTTCTGTTCAACATAAAGAGCATATAACTTTATTCTTCCACGGGAAACCCAATTGAAGAGTTAGATTCTTTTCATCATCAAATATAATTTTATCTCAATGTTCCAATGCGATGTTTCGAAATCTAGACCCTCACTCAGTTTCTTAAGGTGTGTTGTAAAATTTTAAAATTTAAAAATAAATATGCCATTAAGTAAGTATCTTTAAAGCGTAGTATTCTCTTACCATAAAACCATTGATAGAATAAAATACGTGAAACAACCTGTACGTACCTGTCAGTAACTCCTAGAATGCTGTGCTAAACGTTTTTGGCATGCCTGTTATTTGGAATGATTGTGAACATCTGCTAGAAATTTTACGTATAGGTGTGTTGTTGGTCAAAACGTTTGGGAAGTATTTGTATAATGATAAGCGGAATGACCTCAGACTATAAGACATTGTAGTTTCCTCTTACCACAAACTAAATTTTACCTTAAAGTAACACCGTACCATGGTGCACCTAACTGCAGCTATGAAAGGTTGTTGGAAGAATTTCTTATTTTTATGTTTTCTTGTTCGTATTGAGACTCGTTCGTATCTTAATTTACCGACAGCGGTGGTCCAGTGGTAGCGTCCTCACTTCCACGATCCCGCTGAGCGGTAGAGCGTGGGTTTCAAACCCTGCTCGGCCGAACTAGATGAGGTTTTCAGCTGGGGTTTCCCTCACCTTCTCCAGACAAATGTCGGTTACCTTAAGTTTCCCGTCAACCCAACATCTCTCCTTCCCAATTACCTTTCTCCAAGTTCAACGGTTAGATAGAAGAGCAGACCTCATGACCTGAACCTCGCGAAAAGGCATAAAATACATAAATAAAATTTTCTTTCCACATTTTAATCATTTTTGTTTCAGTTCTGATAATATTTCATAATCTTAAAAAATAATTTCTTAGTTATATCTTCGTTCTAAAGAATATTACACGCCTAATTCTTTCAGTAATATTGTGACTTTGACAGTCAATACTGTCCTGATATTTTTTTCCATTACCGAGCAAGTGAGGAAGGAGTCAGAGTAGCTAAATATCATCATCATAAACATTAATACGCAAATGTTCTCTAGATTTCTCGTTCCTTTTCTCCGTAACCGGACGGAGCAAACCACACAAATGTGGTATCGTACCTTTGGAGCATTAAAAGGTGTGTTGATGACTCCCTGTTATTTCATCTTTCACCTTTTCCTTTCCACATAATCACATTACGTCAAGAAAAGATGCTACTTGACTCATTTATTTGACAAGGACGTAACTTGACTGCTTGAGGTTATAATATTGCAGTTATGGTAATCGTTCCTTTCTTTATTATTTTTCAATTAATGTTTCCTTCAAGTTTCTTCCGTTTTCCAGTCCACTCCTGGACGATGCATAAGCTTGCATTGTAATATTTTGCGTGGCAGTATCTAATGTTTTGTAAACAAACTGTGTCGCTGCCTCCTATATTATCATCTTTCGTAAACGCTTCACTGTTAATTCTCGCAAAAATGGCGACGTCGAACGGTTTGCTACTGGGTGTCGCCCTACCCGATTGACAAACGTGGTGAGAGGCCAAAAAGTTATCGATTGGTTGGTAAAAACTCGATTAGTTCCCCGCTCAGCAAATACTTGGCAAAAGACGACCTAAATCAAATCAAACGGTCATATTATCAAACGGGCTTAGCTAGTTTTAACCATAGTTGAAATATGATCAAAGCTTGTGCATTAGACGGTCATATTTTTGATCATAGATATATTATAGAAATATGATTGTATAATACCGGCCTTAATTACGAACTATTACAATAGCGCTTTATATTGAAGTTAAATGCCCATGTTATTACAGAAAACATTTTGGAACCTTTGAACGGTCGCAACTCAAAAAGGGAAAAATACATTTACCTGAATATTGCTGGAAACCAAAGATATAATTTAGCCTATTTTATTCATTGCTGATCTAAAAAGAAAACAAAAGTTCGAAGCGTTGATTAAATATTTTAAAACAAAGTAGGTCCTTATGCACAAATTAAATTTAGAAATTAGTTATCGCTCCTCTTGGCCGTGTACGATGGAAAACCTCTAGTTTGCAAAATAAAATAAATACCTTTACCTTTCCGCTTTGGCGTGTGATGAACTACTGATGGGAAGGGTACCCTCTGTCACCCACCGCAGATTGTGTAGTAACTAAAAGAAAATGGAATGTGTCGGGTTCGAGACAAGGGTGTGGTACGGGAATATCCCCTAAATATGTTGAACATATCAAACAGAAATTCAGAGTGAGTAATTATTTAAGGTCTATAAAATACGTGGCAGATGATTTAAAACCCTTGCTTACAGCGCATACAGTGTGGTGTTTGATTTTCGCGCTCGGACCGTCTACTTCTAGACTGACCACAATAATGTCCGTGTCTTTTTATCTCTTGTCAGTCAAAGGATAACATAAGCTCAGTTTCATACATCTAGCTCTCATGGGGAGCACTTTCTATACAAGTGCGAACAAGGATTTCTATTATTTTTATTCCGGTAGAGAAGATATTTTTAGAAATGTACCCCAGTCACCCTCTCGTCCAAAAGACTAGTTATTCAAGGTTATGCGAACAGATTGAGAGGTCATTCTATACTGGGGATGTTTTGTTAATTATTTCTTCAGCCATACTCTGGTATTTACCAGTTTATTCCGCTAGTTTGAATTGATGATACGGTCCCTTGCTTGCTCGATATTCTAGATAGTTAGTAGCTCAGTCTTAAGACGTAGTATCGAATCTAATAGGCTACCATTATTATCTCCCAATAGTATGAACACTTTGTTTCCTTTCTTATTGTATCAAATGAAAATTTATAATTCATACATAAGGAATAATCATTAAATATTATAAAATGGTCAAATATTTCATACACGCGACAAAGTTTTCCATTGGTACTTTTCACATCTTCTTTTCAGAACTCTAGCACAGAAAGATAAAAACTACATACTAAAATTTATCTATTTACAGTTACAAAAACTTTCGTCATGGGTAAATTTTGGGACTGGAGGTAAGGAAATTCTAGAGGAGAACTTCCGGTTAGCTGGGTTATCGATATGCTGTTGTTAA
This sequence comes from Laupala kohalensis, assembly GCA_002313205.1. Taxonomy (NCBI): domain Eukaryota; kingdom Metazoa; phylum Arthropoda; class Insecta; order Orthoptera; family Trigonidiidae; genus Laupala; species Laupala kohalensis. The sequence continues at coordinate 38,645 of NNCF01129241.1, read as the reverse complement.
GGGGTTTAAGAGCTAGATGGTTAGTATGTGTCTCGAATCTTTGATAGTTATAGCTGACTTGCCATATTTTTCCTTCAATAGTTGGTACACCTGGGTCCCAATGTAATGTAGCATAAAGGAGTGGAGAAAGTAGTATTAAAACTTTCGACTCGAAGCGCATTAGGATTGTTAGGTTTGCACTGCTAGCAATACTCCAGATTTGGACATCGCATGTCCTTCATGTCAAACTTTCTTTCATGAGAACACTTGGGTTACATCAACAATAATATTGATTTTTATAAACTTTATTTCTTTCTTATCAATTTTTCCTGTATATGTTAACAAAAATAATTCTCTTGCTTTCAAATCTCACACACAAAACGGGGAGGGTTTTTTTCCTTCGGGTACAGACGGATTTTATACATGGGCTCTCTATGTTATGACTTCAGCAGACGCATTACTATTGTCGCAATCATTCATTTAGAATATCGAGCAATTTTAATAGTAAAGAATTATACTTTTGGAATATGTGATAAAAATTCATATATGATAGATAACTTTTTTGTATTCTATTAAACACATTTTTTGATATTCTGTTGATATTATAACATGTAGTTAACTATTTTTATTCTTATCTTAGTGGGGTGCAGAAATGATAAATCTGTCTCTGTCTTATGGCTCAGAGTGAAACCGATAAGTTTGCTTGGTTCCAGAGAATAAATTAATTGTATATTATTTCAAAGCTATGATAAACTACCTGAACTAGTGTCTCTTGGGAGTTTTAATTGGTGTCTCAATGACCGTTTCACACAATGTCAATAAGTTTGATAAATACAAATATAGTTTTAGTGAATAGTTCATTTCAACAACAAATCTAATAAAATTATTGTAATATTGAAAATTATATATATATATAGCCTCCCTTGGCATCTTTATTGGAGGACTTATACAAAAACGTTTCGTTGAAAATATTTCAGGATGAAGTACTGAACGTTTGGAGATGGTCTTTGGGGTAATTTTCATTTTAATAAAACATCAAGATATTATAGTAAGAATTTAAAATACCAGAAATGGCAGGTACTGTTTTATATTATGACTAAATTAGTATTTCTCGCGTATTTATTAAAAACATTTCTTCATTCAAGGGCACCCCAGGATAAGGCACCCAAATGTGCCCCCCAGCTAAATGACATTGTCCCTTTGTGTATGAATGTTTACTGATAAAATATCATTATTAATCACGTTGTTAACTTTCCTTGCATTTAGTATTGTTTCCAATACTAAAAAATTGTGATTTTCGACTTTTTATTATTTTTCCTGAATTTAAACCAAAATTAACTGATAATGCAAGTCCCTTAGATGATAAAATACTCATATTTAACCAAAAATATTTTATAGTGGTTTTTATAGTATATGGCCGCGATAAAAGTTCAAAAATATTCCAATTAATGTCAAAAAATACAAAAAAATGGACATTTTTGTCGAAATTACTGAGGTGCAGGGCTA
>NNCF01129241.1:1162-22949 GCA_002313205.1 Laupala kohalensis | reverse complement strand
GCATTGCACAAGTAAGTGGAAGTAATGCCAGACTCAGCTCGTGGCCCTGTGTTCGCCAAACACGTACTTACTAGATGTAAGTCCCCTGGGGGTAGAAGTTCATCACTTACACCCTAATGTTCATCTGATTTGTAATTCTGCATTACGAATTCAAGGGAGTCAGTAAAGTGTTGACCTTGGGGTTCACACTTTCAGTGGGAGGGGTTTATGAAAAGGAAATTGGAAAATGAAGGTTCAAAAATTACTTGTTCAGATCTTTTTACTGTAAAACCAGAGAGAAATCCATTTCTACTTTTCAACTCTCTCTCTCTCTCTCTCTCTCTTTTAAATTAATATAATATTTATTATAAATTCTTCACATTTTATAACATGTCAATAGGACTACACAAGTTTTGTGAGGAGGAAATGAAGGTACTAGGTTTCTTGTCCAGTTATGTTGGAGTCCCAGCTTGTACCAAATGAATTATAATGTAAAAACATATGCCTTACCACAAAATTGAAACTTAAAAAAAAAAATTACTGCTTAGGCAGGAAAGAAGANCTACTCACTACAATACCTGCCAATAAAGTTTCTTGTAATATTACACAATTTGATGCAACTTGTTTTATTAAAAAGTGTGATTGTATTACACATGAAACTCTTTACACCTATGGTTATTATTGAGGTGATATATTTTGGGAATGCTATTCAAACTACATGATGTTACCACCCAATCATTAAATAAAATAAAAACATTACTGCTAATACAGGGTGAACTTTGTCATTGTTTTAGAATCTATGTTAACTGTACTTTCTTATATTTTGTTAGTATCCTTTTATTACATTAGTTAGTTATATTTTATTACATTATTACATAAATCTTCAGCAATGTCACTTTTGCACAACAATTATAGCTGGTCTAGACAAAAGATTATGTGATATGTGGATCATAAATAATTTCAACTCTTCACATGTTCCTACTCAGTCAATATCTTATGAATTGTCTCAAATAAGAGACATCTCTACATGTCTTTTTCAAAGTTTCATGAATTCATTATTCTTGAGAAAATTTTATAAACTCCTGATATTATATGTATTTGTAAAATATTGTGATAAACACAGGATCAGTTGGGAAATATGCAAATAATGTCGCATGGAGCTGAATTGCTAAGGTTAGCACAAAATTGTAAGTGAAAAAGCAAGGAGCAACATAAATTTAACTATACATTTTCTTGTTACTTTTGCTGTGGTCAAAATATACAAAATGTATCCACGCTCCCCCTCCTCCTAGTCTGATCCCTAAGCGTGCTACCCCAAACTGCTGCCTGTGTTGCTTCTTTCAAGAGCCGGCTATGACAATTTCCAATCAGTAATTTTGTTTGGTGGTTCAGTGAAACAGTGAACATATAGTATGAGCCACCACAACTGTACCAAAAATGTATGTTTTCTTAACTCAAATTGATTCAATCAACCTTGTGTTTAGAATGCATAGTTTTAAATTAACTTTAAAAATTCTGGATTGGGCACTCTCCTATTATTATCTTAAAATAAGATTTCCATAAAAATGTCAGAATTGAAAAATATATTTTATGGGTGGCTACCAAGCTTCAAAATGTAGAAATTTGTTGAAATTTTAAAGCTTGGTAGTGATCCCTGTATTTTTAAAATGTGAAATTTTATGGAAGTCTTGTTTTGAGACCTAAAACGAAGTGGAATGGTGCCCCATCCATATGTCAAATATTAATTTTTTAAGAATAATTACCTTAATAGTTCACTTGTCACTCTCCAGAAACAGTCAGCCCTATTAGCCTCCCTTGGCAAAATCCACGCTTATCTATATCGGGGAACTTTTACAAAAAGTTCAGTTGAATAATGAATGATCAATAAAATCTTAACTCTACGTTACTTACCAATGGGATTGAAACAAATATTTCACTCCTTGGGATTGGAGATAGTTGCTGAGCTAGATTTTATTTTTAAGTGATATTAGAATTCAGAGAAAGTTAAAAATACCAGAAATATGATTGTATTGTGTCTACAAATTATTTAATATTATTTAAATTCATTTGGTTTTACGATCATTTTTAGGTGTACAATAAATCTCACAGAACTTGAGAGAGAAAAGACACATCGTATTTGGCAAGAATTAGAAGAAGGTGCAGGATCAATTTTCCTTTTGTTGACTATTAGTGGGACTACTGCTTCAGAAACAATATCAGACTTAACCACTTATGAAGAGAATCCTATGGAACGTTTTACTCTTGAAAATAGATATGTGAGTATATATTATTTAAGTCCTTCTTGTTTGATAATGGCTATGATTTTTCATAATTATCCAATGTTGCTTGTTTTCAGCTTTTACTAAGTGTGAATTCAATTTCTTTATTTGAAAAATCTGATATAGTTGGGCTACAAAATATACACAATTCTAATAATTTCTATAAAATATCTAGTTATAAAATATAGCCATTCTAATAATTATTTTCTATTTGTTCATTTCTTTATTTGATATATCTTCTGGTATAGGTACAATTTAATTGATTTTTTATACTTGTATTGTGCCTTTTTGTCCTGATGCACTCCAGTACATATACCAGTTACCTTAGGATTGAAAAACTATTGCAAGGATTTGGATTTATTGTTGAAAAGTATATTCTGATGTGCTGCTGTCATTGCCTGATTTTTGAATTAGTTCAAATTTTAGTGTCAGGAAGATCTGATCCATAGACATTGAACATATAAAAAAATATTAATCATGTTCTACTCTTTCACCTGTAAAAACTAGCCACTTAAAATTTTGGAAATTCCTTTGTGTGATTTAATATGATAATTATATAGTCTTCAACTATAAAATTTCTATAAAATATATAGAACTATGTTGGAACTATAAAATATATAGAACCTATCCATCCCAGGTTTTTCTTGTTTTCCTTCAGGTAATGGTGGATTTTCCATTGATGAGAATATCATTAATACTTTTGTTAATCTCTAATTTTTACTTGATATAATATCTATGATGTTTTGGAATAATAAATGGATAGTAGTACTTATTTATTAAATAACTTCTTTAATAAATATTAAATCCACTGCTTGTTTCCGGACAGTAACTTAGTTTATAAACCCCCTCAGGGTCATAGGCAGTTTGCAACTGTGTTTTTGACAATAAAGTTTATTTATTATTTATCAATCACAAAAAAAACTTTTCTTTTACTCCAGCAACTCTTAAAATGAATGTAATGTCCTTGAAAATAAATTTGGGTGAGAATTTTGCAATTGAATCTGTCAAAGCCACACAAATGATTGTGGATACTGTAAACATGTTAGGAAAAAGAACCAACAAAAATTTTCCCCCCGGACTTCACTGAAAAAGGCTAATTTTTGAATGGCTAATTAATTGTGAAAAATTAAAAACTTGGCCATAAAATGTCAAGAAGTAATCAATTTGGGTCCAGATAAACAAATATTTCCAAGGTATGGGCAAATGTTCAGATTTTTTTATTTCAGTGTAAAAAGAAAAAATTAAAAGGTTTCACAGCAAAGAAATATGGGCAATAAAATAAGTTCTGTACATATTGTTATTAACATATTTCAGCGCTAATATATTAGGTGCTACAAAAGCTTCCTTTCTTTTGTTTTTTACTCAAGAAACTATAGCTTGCGACTCCAGTATTATATTTTGCTCTGATAATATCTTATAACATTATTTGTATTTGTAGTCTTATGTTGTTAGATGACTGATAAAAGATCTTTTGCTCACATAGGCAAACAATGTCAGACAATTTAAATTACATATCTTCCACCCTACCTAGCTATAAATTTTCCTAATCGGTTAAAGGAAAATATTCATATTGTTATTGTTATTTTACTTTAATTGTATATTTATGATGTTAAAAAAAGTTTTTTATTTAAAGTTTTAGTTTATGTTATGCAGAACAAGTAAATTAATTTAGTATGTACATTAATTGATTTCTGTAAACTGGGGTATCTTAAATCCACTTTTGAAAGTTACTTGTTTTTATTTTGGTTAATGTCCAAGTCTTCTCAATTATTTTTATGTAGAATTTTCTGGTCTGTTTTTTAATAGAACTACAAATAGAAGAGAAAAAAATTGTGGGTGATCCAAGTCATCTCCTGGGTTGTGGTCGCTTGAATCCAGTACATAATAATGATAATCATAATAATAAATTTTCTGTCCAAAAAGCAATGTTATTCCTATACGACAAGCAATAATAGCATTCCTTCAGTATTTTGGGAGTGAAGAAAAAAATGTTAAGAATTTTAAAACATGTAATCGTCTTATTAGTTGTAGCGTTGGATTACTAACATTCATAATTTAATGACACTCTTTCAGTATTCTTCAAAAATTAAGGAAGAAATATAATATAGAATATTTATAGTTCTATAACAAAGCATTATTTTTATCATTCAAATTTCTTATTTCTTAGTTAGATTTTTATGTACAAGTTTCCACTATGAGATTTTGTTAAGTGTCTTAAGAAAGTTTTTTCCAAATCCCTATTGAAAGGTAAAATTGTTCTAGACAGGGACAGCGATTGGAAATGCAAATTTTGTGGGGGATATGGTTAAATGTTATGGATAAAAAATATGTATCAAAGGCAAAATACTTTTCCCTTTGGTTTGCCTTACAACATGGTGTTGTTTGATCTCCATATCACTGTGCAAGTTTGTTAGCATATTTCTGCTAAGTAATTTTTTGAGTAATTAAATAAACTAAGAGATATTTAGATGATGAGATAACAAGGCTTTTATTCAATGAAAGTGTGTTTAAAGTTTGGTTGTTTTTTTTTCCTAAAAAAAAGTTATATCATTTGGTTACATTGTTGTTGATGTCTTATGGAACATTTTATTAATCTAGGCTTTAGTTCACACGTTGCACAATTTACGAGATGTGGGCCATCTCACTGTGAAGGTATTCAGAGCTCAAGGATTGGCAGCCGCAGACTTAGGAGGCAAATCTGATCCCTTCTGCGTGCTAGAACTGGTCAATGCACGTTTGCAGACACAGACTGAATACAAGACACTTGCCCCTTCATGGCAAAAAATTTTCACATTGTGAGTACCCTGTGTTACTTACAGAAATTTAATTTGAATTTTGATGGTTTCTAATGACATTACTCTTTTATTTTTCTTATTCATATTATTATGTCAGTTTTCAAAAGCAATTTTTTATTTATTAAAACATTTTATTCAGAGGGGGGAAAATTCCTTTTGAACTGTGACATGTAATATAATTTTGTCGTTTCATTATTACAGTAATGTGAAAGATATAAACTCTACTTTGGAAGTTACTGTATATGATGAAGATAGAGATCATAAAGTCGAATTCCTAGGAAAAGTAGCAATTCCTCTGCTTCGCATAAGAAATGGTGAGAAGAAGTGGTATTCTTTAAAGGATAAAAAGTTGCATGGCCGCGCAAAAGGAAATTGCCCTCAAATTTTACTAGAAATGACAGTGTTATGGAATCCAGTAAGTTCAGATTATCCTATGAATGAAATATATAAATGAAATATTGACTAAACTATTATACAATATGTTTACTTCTAGCTCCGTGCATGTGTTAGGACATTAAATCCTAAAGAAGAGAAATATATGCAACCAGAAGTGAAATTTAAACGACAAGTATTTGTGAGAAATGTAATGAGACTGAAGTCTATAATAATGAGTGTTATAGATTTTGGAACGTACTTACAGTAAGTACCACTTTTGTTTTGAAATAGAATTGTTTAACAATTCTAATATTTTCATCACATTTTCTTGTGATTTGAAATATGTCCCTACAAAGAATAAGGGTACCATTCCTTTTTATTATTTTATTAGTTTCTTATTCATATAGAATCTGTCTGACATTCTGTTGAAAATATGTACATTAGACATTATAGACTTATTTAATTTGTTTATTGGTTACTCCTATGTTGGATAATGCATAATTCAGGACACACAAGATGACCTTCAGTTATAACTTAAAATTATGAATCAGTTTTAAATTATGAATGACAAAATAACATCATAACCTACTGTAAAATGTATTTCTGTTCAATAATATAGTGTGGATTCTCAATTTTGTTAACACTGTTCAATTTTACTTTGCAGAAGTTGTTTTGAGTGGGAGTCAACACCTCGCAGTATTATTGCATTCATATTGTTTATAATATTGTGTTACTACTTTGAGCCTTACATGATACCTATTGTATTGTTACTTATTTTTCTGAAATATTACATTGTGAGTATTCCACTTGGTGAGTACCATGAACAAATAATTTTGATCCAGGAACTTTCTCGTTAATATGATGAAATTTATTAGGTTATGTCCCTCACTGGAGCATGGCCCATTCACGATGAAGATGAAGAGCCTCTAGGAGATGATGATGATGATGAAGAGGATAAAGACAAGGTGAATATCTTCAGGACAATTTTTATCAGTAGGGTGTATTCATGTTAATTCCTTTGAACAGAACCTTTTTATAATTGCAGGAGGAAAAGAAAACACTAAAAGAGAGGCTACAGGCAATTCAAGAAGTAACTCAAACAGTACAAAATGCTATAGGATACATTGCTTCCCTAGGGGAAAGCATAAAAAAGTGAGTAGTAAGTGAGGAAATAGAAATAGATATGTCTTGAACAATAAAATTCTATAACTGAGACAAAATGAGGAGAAGATTCTCACATTGTTAAATAAAATAATATGTGTATAATTATGAACTCTTGCTTCATCATTATCAATTGCCAACTCTGGCAAGCCAATGGATGAAGTTTGATGTAAGACTGGCCAGCGAACCTTTTTTTATGGCCTGCGAGTAAATGTATCATTTTACATATATTTTTCATCAAACATTGGAGGGCACAACTTTGTGTTATAAATTTATGCCATCAGACTTAATATTTGATGTGTCATGTCCTGTAACAGAAAATGGAAAATTGTGTTTGGAATTACCTCATCATACATTGCAGTGTGATATAAATTTATTATAGTTCTAAATGTTAAAAATTATTTTAAAAATAAAGATATATATTATTTAATTTTTCCAGTTTGAAATAGTGTAGATTTGTTGATGAGAATAAAAATATCATGTTACAATTGAATAAATAAATTAATATGACCCATTAGTTTTATTCATCGGGCAACATTTTGCCCAACTCCAGTTCATGCCAGTCCAATCTATCAAAAGTGTATAGAAAATAGCCCAAGGGTTAAATAAATTGGGCAGTGCTGATCTAAGATTGTCATGCAATAAAACTTCAACATTTAACAAATTATTGTTCTAATTGACAATTGCTCCCAAACTAACAAGACATAGTGACCACCAATTTCTTCATCAGAATCACCTTTCATCAATATCATGCTTTTCATTTCAAAAACGGAGTTATTGAGATTCTGTTCAAACTCAATGTCTCTAAAATACTCCTTTCTTCTAATTTCAATGTTTGTTTCTCTTTTTCCCAATTTAAACTTCATTGCAATCCCAACAATTTATTCTATATGCCTGATCTCCTGTTAGGTGGCACTTTCTATTTGTTACTAGTTTAGTTTTATAATAGTTTTTATATACAATTTATTTTGTGGTACATAAGTAATATTTATTTCATTTTTAAATTATTGAAGTTGTCTATGAACTCCTGAATAATGGGAAATTTTTAAAAATACTGTCTTTTTTTAATTTCTTTACGATTGTTTCCATATGGATCATTTTTGGTCTTGCAAATTTCTTTATCTTCATATCTACCAAAGCTTTGTGAGGGTGACATTATTCATTTTATATTTTATTATAGTGACTTAACAGTGAGTTTGTGATGTGTTGCATGATAAAATTAATTTTGTTTCAATTGAAGAGTTGATCTTAAAAAAAACCTCAGTACGTATAGTTTTCATTGCATTATAGACACTGATTTTTTAATTTAAAGTTCCTGGGGCATGAAAAAGAACTAAATTCACTCAATGGGATATTCTTTGTCAAAAAGGACAACTTAAGGAATACTGTTTTCAGTTGAGTTGTTGTTGTCTTTTTATTATAATGGAAAAACTCCCATAAATTATTTTGTACACTTGTAAATTTTGCTTTATTTTCATCAATAATAATTATAAATCACCATTATTCCAGCCTCTCAAAGAATCTGAGTCTTTCAGCAGAAAATTTTTGTTTTTGTTGGGAAATGTAAATTATGCTCATAAAATGAGATGAAAACATGATAAAATATTTGTAGATTATAAACAAATATTTTGATCTTTGGTGGTTATTATAAATAATGATACATTGGTATACTATTCATACTATTTTGCTATTGAATTTTGTTATAATCTTTAAATTTGATGTTATTGTTGAACTATAAATTATATTTACTTTATGTAATTTGTTATTGAATTTAGAATGAGTCAAGTCATAAATTGTAAGATCATTTAGTAGATTATTACCCTGATCAATTAAAAACAATTTTAATAATCTTTCAAACTCATTGCAGAAAAACCATTAATTTAATATTTTAATTATTGATACTTGAATGATATCCATTTTTTCATTTATTTAACATTCAACTTAAAAGAAATTTGAATATCCATGAGAAACAAAGTTTTAGTCAACTGAAAAATATTTATTTGGCAAAACCGACTTTCGGCAGCTTACACTGCCCTTCAGTGGCCTTCTCTGCCCTGGAGAGTGTTTGTGGAATGTCTGTTTTGACAACTAAATATTTTTCAGTTGACTGTAACTTCGTTTCTCATTAAAGTAAAAACTGAATACAACACCATTATCTAATTATTTGAATTTTAATATCCACTCACTTAACCTCCTATATGCATTCTCACAACAATATTGTACAATAAACACTTGATGTTCAGACTGTTCAAACTTCAAGATGTTGGGAGAATTACAAATTTGCTATTTATTATATTATTTTGTGAAGAATAAATTTAATATTACAAATCCACCATAATAAAAAAGTAATTCGACATATCTATTTGATCTATAGAATTAATTTTGAGATCATGCAAATTTGAATAATATTTAGAATACTAAACAGTAATTTTAACAATATTTCATTATAAAAACTAAAGTTTTTTCTTCATTTATGTATTCATTTATATCACATTGTAATGAATTTTTTTTATATTTTTTCAGCACATTTAATTTCACAGTTCCCTATCTGTCAACATTGGCAATTGTTGTACTGGCAGTAGCAACTGTAGTGTTATATCTAGTCTCTGTAAGATACCTTATAATGGCATGGGGTATCAACAAATTTGCAAGGAAGTTGATTCGTCCTCACACTATTCCTAATAATGAAGTACTGGATCTACTTTCACGTGTTCCAGATGATGAAGATTTGGTATGTAGATATGTCATATAGTTACAAAATTGATAATAATAATTGATAATTAGTCAGTCACCAGACATCAAATTACGGCCATCAATTACTCTTTTTGTTTCTCGCTTCTGATTGTGACATACATATGACAGACTTGAAGTTCACTTTTTGCCCTGATCTCTGAACTGAATACCAGAATATGTATATGCCATTTTTACATAATTAGCTATTTAAGCTGTTGGGTATTAGCTACAATAATGAATGACTCTCAGTTCAGAATCTATGCATAAATAAAATTAACTAAGAATAATAAATGTTATTTCTATCCAATGCAAAATGGAAATGCAATGTACAAACTTCTATTAGATATATTCTTCACAACAGTGTTACAAATAATTTTATCTCATTGGGAGATACATTGTCATTATGATAACATCTGTTGGTTCAGTTTTCAATTATATTAATTTCGATTAAGTATTTTTCAATCAGTATCTAAAAAATAAACAAGCCTATAGCATTATAGAAATAGCACAAATTTCATCAATTTCGTAATTTTATTTTTAGGATTTAAAAAATCCTTACATGATAGGGAAATATAAATGCTATTTTTGATTTCACATGCACAGAATACTACAGTACAACAACAACCTCTTACTTGAAAAACTCAATAGTCTTGGAATTAGGGGAATTGCATTTAAATGGCTAGAATCATATTTAACCAATAGAACCCAACTAGTAGAGGTTAGCAAATTGAATACCATACACAACATAATAGAACAAGAGCGATCTGACCTGAAACAGATGAGCATAGGAGTACCTCAAGGATTTATCCTAGGACCATTACTTTTCCTAATTTACATAAATTGTTTAGGGAATCTTATAGAACCATCAACAGATATAGGACTAACACAATATGCTGACAATACAAGCATACTGATTACTGGAAAAAACATAGCTGAGTTAACTAACAATCAAAAAAACTTTATCCATAAAATTTTACTATGGTTTGAAAAGAACAGACTATAATAAATTAGAAAAAAACAGTCGCAATAGGATTCCATCATAAACAAATCAAAAATGCTTATTTTCCAGACAACAATTAATATTAACAAAATCAAATATGTACAAGAAACAAAATTTCTCAGTATATGGCTAGATGAAAATAGAAGTAATATATATGAACACCAAACAAGAAATAAGTCAAATCTTCAAAATAGACTTCCCCAAGAAATTAAAACTTCCCAAAACTTTAACAAACAAGAACTCAACTTTTTAATAAATAAATGTTTTTACATAGTGAATGAATTCCTATTAGCTGAAGTTTCCTGAAAAATGTATGGGTATTTTGATAGTGTATAGGGGTATGTAAATATTGCGTAAACTTGACATAAAATTATTATTTATCATATCTGTCAAAGGCCTTCAGCCCTACCTTGGTTAGGGTCTTCCCTAGTTTCCCCTGACTCTTAAGATCAGCGGTAAATATTAAATACTATTATAACTGCACTCTAAATATATAATTTTGATTAATATTGTAATTTTAATTATTTTTGTAACTTTATTTGTTTTTTAAATTTCAATTATTATTCTAATTTTAAATATTATTGTAAATTTGACTTGTTTATATTTGTATGTGTAATTATCTGTGCATGGTTTGGCAGAAGAACAGACCAGATAGTCTGAGCCAAACACAATAAATATTCAAATATTCATAATCTTGTAAATCTAAGTGGCCTTGTGTAATCATTAAAATTATTTGCAGTGTCTCCTACAATAGTTTCAGATTCAGTTTAAGATTTGTTCAATTAAGTAACTTTTTATAATTAAGTAATTGTCATAAAATAAACCTTTAAAATTAAAGATTTTTATTGATGAATAAATTAATTATTTCAATTGCTTATAATCAATTATGTATTACATTATGTGAAACTAAGAATTGTTTTTAAAAACAATAGATTGCTTATCGGGAATTGAAGCCACATCCAACAACAGACTTAGAAAGAAGAAGAGATCAAAAGAAGAAGCACAAAATGTCCTAGTGAATGTTTTGAAAGAAATTGTATCAAAAATACTATAGCATTCAAACTGATGTGAAGAGCAAGAGACAAAGTATTGTAAATATAAGATATTGCACAACAAAAGACTTGTGATGCAGCACTAATTTGCTAATGTGTTCTGGTAAAGCCTGATATGTATTCATTGCGCTGATATCATTTATCCGTATAGGAAAATGGCAGCCTCATGGGTCTTAACCATAGTTGATTTTTAAATTGATATGAAATATGTGTAAATGAATGCATGTTTATGAATTTGTACCTTAAAGACTTTTAGATACCATTGTTCAAATGTTTACAAGGACTGTTGAAAGATTTGTCAAAAAACATTCCTTCAGTTTTAATATATCACAAAATCTAATACAACCTCCTTATACTTTGATTGAAAATTTCATTAGTATTCTTTGTCATTATATAATTGAACTTGTGATAGTAAGGTCCATTCTTGTAATAAATTTATAATATTTTTTTACATTTTTCCAAGTTCTTGATGGACCAGAATTGATATATTTAGTTATCTCAGTTCATGACTCCACAAAATGTTTTTTAAAGTGGCTGTCAAATGAAACTATTATATACTAGTCAGAGAAAACTGTATCATTCATACTCTAATCTTGAATTCATTTTATAAAAGCCCAAAGTTCAATAACTTTAGAATAGACAAACTGTATCTGTGTCTTCCTGTTTCCTCAACCCCTTTCAGTAAATTTTGTCCCTGTTAATGTCTTCTGATCATTGTTTCTTTAATTGCATTTTCATCTTGAGCCCTTCTTTTCTTTTTTGTCAGAAAACAATGTTCATCTTTGTACACAAGGTAATGATTTGTATTGATTTTTAGATTCTATTCCATATTAATTTATTGTTACATGGAACTATTTTAGTTTAAAAATAAAACTTCAAAAGAATCTGAAATATCAATGGAAGTTATTAACCTCTTGTTTGAAATGCATTAAGGTTATTGATATTTTATCAAGTCAATTTTAAATAAATCTGTTATAGTTGAGATGTGACCATTTATTTATTACAAGGGAAGTTGTTGGTATTTTTACACTTCTATTTGGAGTCCCAAAGTTTCAATGGATTGTAAAGTTCTTGAATTGGAAAACACTATGGGCAATAATTTTTATAGCAAAGTATGTAACAAAAATGTTAATAAGTAACTAAAATATCAATGTTTTCTTGTATATTGAAAAAATATTAGAGTTCCAAGAGTACCATTTCATTTTTATGACATGTTCTTCTTGTCGTCTTTATTTATGACACTGTTCTGTAGAATGTCTATAACCTCTCAGAACATTATCAAATTATAACATGCAAGTCCTATTGAACAAGCCTTACCAATTATCAAAATCTAAATAACCATAAACTAATACATGTGAAATTTGCTGTAAATTTCTTCAAACATTGTCATAGTTACAAGAATCCATGAGAACTATACAGTAAGTCCAAATACATTACATTGCTAAGATATTTTTCCAAGTAATTCTATTTCTTGCATTCCTATTATGTTGAATGTTATGATTTTAATTTAGAAAAAAAAAACAGATTTATTGATAACTTGAAAATTCATCAGATATTAATTTACATTACCCATCAAACTATGCAAATACAAAAGTGATGTTTGAATAAAGTTTATCTTTTTATAAATACAGCTTTTCATTCATCTTTTAAAACAAAAACATCAACAGTTATGGATCTTATTCTTGAAAATTTTTAATGTCAGAGTCAAGTCCTTAATTGATATATTCTACTTTCATCAATATTACAAATCAGTTTATCGATTAGGAAAAGAATGAGACAATAAGCATAATTCTTTATGTGGAATTGAATTACATTGACTCACGAACAAGAAACTTGACTTTGATATTTATGAAGGTGCAACATCTAAAAAAAACATGTTATTAAATAACACTAAGGAGTAAAAGTATAAAAGGGATAAGTCCATCAATTGTTGAAGTAAAGAAAACAATGGCATTCAATGCAATGAATTATACAGCATCTATTACTTTAATATTTTTAATAAAAAATGTGCTCAGCCCATGAGAAAAATAAGGAAATGTGAAGTGGCTCGGGTATGAGAAAGATATAAGTTCATAATAAAATAAAATTTAATTTTTCTAAAATTTAAGAAAATGGACTTGTTCTCTTTATGCCTCAACCTCTTCAACAGTCAAATAGTACAATAAAAGGAAATTGTGCAACAAAACAGTTCACACTTTAGATAGAAGAATATTTTAACAGTTTTATGTTATGAACATACTTCAATTACATTCAATATTAAATTGAAGAATGGGATTTCTCTATCAGAAATTCTGTGACACAATCTGTTATGTAAAGTTGGAGAAGATCTCATCACTGAGTAACAATAATAACAGCATAAATTTTTAGCCACTTTTCAGCACCATGAGTGGGAACCCAACCAGCTTTCATAGGGTTGTCAGATTCTGAACATTTGCTCAAAAAATTATTAATTTTTTTAATCCAAAGATAGATGAATTTTTCTTGGTTTTTCTGTTGTCCGGCAGTAGCAAATAATTTCCCTCCAGATGAGCTAAGACTATCATTGCTTGGATCAATAGCTTGAGGGAAACTGAGATCTGAGATGTTAAAATTTCTCTTAACTCTCCTTCTCTATTACATATTCAGTTTTTTTTCCCCTTCTAATAAACTTCATCACAAATCCAGCTGGTTTCTGTAAATTTTGTCTCTTACGCAAATGATGGCAATGGCTGATGGCCTCTCTTAAAATCAAAAACTTTTTGACATTATAGAAGTAATGATGTAGTATTAAGCTTTTAATTGCGGACATGAAGGGATTCAATCTAGTAGTATCTTTTAAAAGCTTTGGAGGGGCATTATACAGATCGAATGCTGAATAACATGATTTGTTTTTGAAACACTAGATGGTGATTTTTTAATTTTATTTTAAGTATTGATAGAAAACAGTTTCTTATTAAGCAAGGGGAGCACTTTAGTCATGCAGTCATGTCAATCAACACCATTTCATGAATATAAATGCAAGGGAGAGATAGGAGATCTCAAATGCAACTTTTTTTGACATTCAAGTTTTATATAAGTCCATAAACTAAGATTTATATGAATTTTGAGGGAGAGATTGACTTATTTTACAAGGTATATGGAAGTTTGGAAGCTAAGTTGTCTCACAAAAACCACTAACATGTTCTCTCTATCTACTCTTGCCTTTTGCTGTGTAGCACCATGATGAGTAGCAGCCAATATGAACATCATGGTAGAAGAAATCAGCAAACTTATCATCATACACATATGTTCCAGAAAATTTTAATTCCTTTTCTGCTCAACTGGATGGAGCAAATCACACAAATAAAATATTATATTTTAGAGCATTAAAAGATATATTGACGATGTCCTATAGTTTCATCTTTCACCATTTCCTTTCTGACATAAAAGAGTTTAAAAATTATATCAAGAAAGGAAGGTGCTTGGCTCATTTACTTCAAAAGGATTTGAAAAGAAAATTCATATTAAAAGTATGTACAAGGATAGTAAGATCAATAAAAGCTTAAAAAATGTTGAAAATAAATTTAACGACCTGGAAAATAGTAATCCAAAATTATCTATGATAAAAAATAATAAAGTTTCTGCTATTTCAGAAATAACATATAAAGTTCATACATTACAGCACTCATCACCACTTTTTAATTTGAAGAGTTACATGCCCCAGAAACAAATGAAAAAGCTAGTGAAATATTGGCAAAATATTTCCTGGATAGGATCCAAAACAAAGCTCCAACAAATATTTCTTTTCAAAGGAATGTGCCAGATAAAAATAATGATTCAAGTATGGTTGAAAAGGTTAAGAGAGAATTTCTTTCCATTAAAGGCAATAAATCCATTTAATCATCCATCTTGGATAAAATTCAACAATGAATGAAACTTGAAGAAAATAAATTAACACATTCCCTTGAAAGTAGTGACATTGTAAGCAGAGAGAAACTTTATCTAACTGACAAAGATATTCAAAAAAAGTTAAAATAATCCAGGTACCAGAAACAGCATGGGAGGAGAAATTAATAATACTGCCAAAAAGCATATTGAAACTTCAGCACCTCTTGCAAAAACCACGAAGGTAAAAAATTGAAGATTGGAAAATCCTATCATTTACAGGATATAAAATGTACAAGTAATACCATGGAAAATAATGCAGTTACCTGGTTGTAAGATAGCAAATATCAGATGCACAGGAAAATTTGAGAATTTATTTATTATTTTATTTATTTATTATGTCTTTTGAGGAGGTTCAGGCCATGAGGCATGCTCTTCCACCTAACATTGACTTAGGTGAAGGAATTGGGAAGGAGAGAGGTTGGGTTGCTGGGAAACTTATGGTACCGAACTGACATTTGTCTGGAGTAGGTGAGGGAAACCCCGGCTGAAAACCTTAACTAGTTCAGCCGAGCTGGGTTTGAACCCAGGCTCTACCGCTCAGCTGATTTATGGAAGCAAAGATGCTACCACTAGGCCACTGCTGTCAGAGCATCATCCTTGCATATGAAGGTAACCAACCACCTGAACCATCATCTCAGAATGTATAGTTTCCAATGCACAAATCAGATTTTACGGAATGTGATTGTCATAAGAAAAAAATGCCTGCATGTGTCACAAATCTCAAAGAACCTTAACATTATGATGGGTGTACCAAACCAAAAAATCAATAAGCCCTTTTTCTGAAAGAACTACGTGTCTGTTTTCTATATTTTAGGAAGTTTTTTGCATTTATAGATAAATAATAATACAATATCATAGCTGAACATATGACATTTTATTGCAGTATGAGACCAGTTAATAATAATAAAAGTATACAGGACACTTAAATTCTACTTAAAAGATTTGGTTGAACAAGTTGAAATTTCTCATATCAAAACTCAAGTATTCCAGCATTGCCTTTCAGAAACTAAGCTTGTAACAGTGACTTCCAGAGTTCCTCAAGGTTCATTCTACCCTGCAATTTAGAGGCTGTGGCCATCCAAGCTAAAGCCACCTTCTCCCTCAAAATAAGTGAAATATTACATTTGATACATAGATACTATTATATTCATAATAAATTACATTTGATACATAGATACTATTATTTGCATTGGACAATAAAATTATATTTGGGACTTCAGTTTCATGCAAAACCAAATATTTTAATTTTTTGTTTCATATTTTTTGTTGTATTTACTTGAATGTATTGGATATGTATTTACTTGTATTGAAAAACACTAGTCATATTTAGATCGCATCATATAAAAAGCATCGATTCCCAAATTAAACGGTTCGGATGAAAAGTATCGATATAAATGAAGTACTTATTTGTATATTATTTGTACTTACTGCTGGATTAATTTACTGTGCACACACTGGGACAGCGCCTACTACCATCGATTCGTAATGAAATATGGTGAACTCGGAGGTCATCACTGAAATAAAATATTCTATGCGTGCTTGAGAAATAGAAGGCAAGGCTGCAGCTGAAACTAACTTGCATCCAAACGTAGTTCTGCTATGAAGTTACTTCTGACACAAGGGACCAATTTTACCATTCTTTAAATTTAAAAACTATTATGTTGTTGTAAGACAAATTTATTATTGGAATAGATTCAGTCAAGGGAAACAACAGGAAGTTGTTTCTTTATTCTGTTTTTTGTATTATATTGTATACCTCCATATTAGGGCTCGTCAACATCAAGGTTATTACCTCCATGGTGTAGGACTACACGTAATGATACAAACACATATCAAACGTTGTGAAACAAATAATTTTCCGTGTGTTAAGGGACTACCCTTCATGCATCTAGCTGAACTTGAGGGCAAGCCCTCTCCCCATTTTACGGAATCCAGAAGCCTTACTGGATGACCGAGCGTTCGATGGGTAACGGCTCGAGGCGCAATCCGTTTGCCTCTTGCACCTATCCGAGACATCCGTTCCATTTGCTCAGTGGTATCTAGGATCTGGGCAGGGTGTGTGTCTTGGTAGTAGTACACTCAAGGTGGTGAAACATTGCATCCCCCGCTATCAGAAAGGTTGCCCTCTCTACGGCGGGTCCGTCGAGGCCCCTTGCAGGGTTCTCTGCTCGTATTAGACAGGTTTTCCGTCAGCCAGGGTTTCTCCAACGAGTAACGGCCGATGCCCTTGGTGGAACATCTCCTCCCTCGGACCGATCCGTTGCCCGTGAGGTCGGGATTGGATACGGCACCCCAGCCGCCCGGGGGTGGGTCCGGCTGGTAGTCAGAGAGGAAGAGGGCGACCGATGGGTACTTGGAGAAGATCCATCTAGGGGGAGGTGGAGAAATGTGGTATGACATGGAAAGAAGTTAAGGCTACCGCCAGTAACCGTACTAGATGGAAAGTTCTCACGGACGCCCTATGCTCCACTGCGGAGTAACAAGATTTAAGAAGAAGCTCGTCCAGAAGCAGTTCACATGATTCGTGTGATGGTTCACGAAATAAATGTTGAACTATAACCCTCATTTCACTCGCACATATGACCAACGAGCAGACTCGTGGTAAATTACAGGCAAGCTGCCAAGCAGGTTACTTGCCCCGTGTAAACAGATTTTGTAGTCAGGTAACCAGCCTCGCAACTTGTCGGGCAGGTTACCTGCTAGGCAGCTTGCCCCGTGTAAACGGACCTTTAGAGAATGACATTACTGATTTCAGCGGCCCCGAAAACTCTAATATCAGTCATTTTCGTTTATTTGTGCATTCAACCCCTTCTCATTCCCTTCCCAGAAACTATGAAGGTGGCCGGGTATCCCGTAAATATTTCGTCTATTATTCCCTGCGCGCGCTTCGTGTCGCATCAGTGTTTGGAAGTTACGTGCTTGTTGTCATGTTGCGGTACTTCAAAAATGTAAGTTTATTCGTTTTAACTTGTACATTCAACTTCTATTTTTTATAAAATAATTTTAATGATTGGTTAAATATTTCCTATCGGCTATATATTCACATCCAGACAATGTTCCGAAAAACACCTCATAGTTAACTCTATGGTAGGAAAGATGGCCGTACTCGTGAATGACGTTCGGAGAAGGAACGATGGTCGGGGAGGACTAAAAAATAATGAAAAAAAATCACAAATTCAAAAACAGTGTTTATGAAAAGCTTTTGATTGATTTATTAAATTCAGTATTGTTGAATATATCATATGACCTTTAGAACACAATATTTGTTGTGACAGTTTTTCAGTAGCCAGCGTAGAAGTGTTTAGGTTTTTTATATTTCAATATGTTTGCGTAATTTCATATTTTGTTATTACGTCGCTGAGTTTACTATTTGTTTATTCTGCTGTAATCTATAAAAGAGGCTTGACTATTATTAAACAGATATATTTTCTACAATATCACTCAATTTTCTGGAATAACTGAAGGTAGCGAAAAGTTTTAATATTTAGATGAACGAAGAACGACGGTTCACCAAAAGGAACGATTGGAGTAACGATTCACTTAAAGAACTCGTTCCATTGGAATCGTCACATCCTGGTCACATCTCTACCACAGTTCGCTGGGCGCTTGAAGGAGCTTCAAAGAAAAATGTTGAAAAAATGTAGGAAAATGACTGAGATGGAAATGTTTAAAGGTTGGAGACTATATGATGAAACGTGGTATTTCCCCGCCGAGATCAGGGTATGAATAATTTAATGTAGATCATGTGATGGGTATCTTACTAATCATATAATATAGGATCCCACGTGGTTGTGTGATGTGGGATTCCGGTCACGTGGATGAATTTTCTTCCCAATTAGATTTTCGTTTTTATACTTATATAAGTTATCCTTTAATATTTGATATTTCACCAATTTAGTTTTAAATAATTAGTTACAATAATCATGAATTCGAATTATCATTTATGATATTTATGATCATTATTTAGGTTAGTCCGATGTATATATGACTATTCATAACCATTTCTGATTCTTAAGTATTTCACTCTGTCTTACTATGTTTTTGACATTTAAGTTAATTTGTAGGTCTTGTTTCAGATGTGTAATTCTTAGGATTTTTTCCTTTACCAGTGAAAATGAAGCAGAAGGTATGTACCTTTACTACCATTAAAAAGGAGATGGGGTACTTCGGTATTTTGTTGAACTTGTTTTGATAGTTTCTACTCAGTTAACTGTAAACAGCTGTCTATGGCATAATAAGATTTGAACGAAAGCCAAAAGAATGGTTGAGAGAATTGTATTTTATGAAATAAAGTACCACAGTAATATGAAAATTGATCGGTATTTGCCTGTTCAAATTATATGGTTGACTGATTGAAATAGTTGGAAGTATTTCAGATAGTGGTATCTGCTGAAGACTCCTACTTCTCAATTTTCTTTTATCTTTCGGGATTACAACTCCTATCATGGTACTCAGACTTCACGTTTTGTGGAAACAATTGTCAGGATCTATAAAACTAACTTGGCTGACAGCAGACATCCTATATATTGAACTCATTTTTGTCTGCTATAATGAAACTAGTATAATCTTACCTATTTCATCCAACTACGTTACAATTTTGTAATGTCTGTAACTTTATTATTTCTTTCATTGATAACCAGTGAAAATGTTATGCATTAATAGTGGAGCTTTGATAGTATTGGTGTGAGTTAATCCCTCATTTTCCCTGATGTAAGAGAAAAAGGTTTAAAAGAAACACCAATTTCCCATTTCACCCCCTTCGGAGCGAATTTTCATAAAATCCTTTCTTACCTGACATTTTCGATAATTTTTCCAGTTGTGCTCTTCCCAACACTCACCTTTAGAGGTGTCATGCATAATGTAACATAATATCATTGGAAAAATTATTATTCATCTCAGAATACACAAAAGCCATGGACTCGACCCTAATATCGGTCTTTTTACATTTTATATGTCTCGTTCTCTTACCCCAGTTCTAAGAATACTGTGCCACGATGTGATCTCAATTTAAACTTCATGGCAATGGTAGTTTAAAAATCTCATCAACCCTAACCCTCTGGATCTGATGCAATTTTCATATTTTTATATTTCAAAATTAGTTTTCAATTCTTTTTATCCATAAACCCATTTCCACCCCCGGTGTGCTAGTAGTGCGTTTGTTTCATGAGGGCTGAGTTCAAACATACATGATAATGTTATTTCACTACCACCTCAGTGATGCCAAAAATTATTATTTCATCTCTGGTTTGTCATGTTCGGTATTTTTTACATGGCATCCCCTTCCCTAGAGGAGCTGGAGTTTATGCGGGCTGATAGTGAACTTGAATGTCTTCGAGAATGTCTATATTATTTTCAGCGGTCCTGAAAACTACAACCTCAACAATAATATCGGCCACTTTCGATTATTTTTATATTGCACTCATCCTCCCCCCATTACAAAGGGTGTTTATTTCATAGAGGGGGTGATTGTGTTCTTATCTGGCTATGAGGGTGTCACTGCACTTCAGCGGTCCCAAAAACGATTTTTTCAACACCAATGTTTTTTTAAAATGTTTATCTGTTATTTCCCACCCTTGCCCTAGGGATGCTAGGGGTATGTTATCTGCAATGTGAAGTGATTGTTAACTTGCAAAGCACCAGGGACACTATTATCCATCTCTACAGCACCGAAAAACTTCACTGCATATCTCAACATGAATTACTTATGAAAATTAGTCTTGATGTTCAAGTTATTTTCAATGTATGATTATTTCATGGTCTGTGTTTATGATATGTTAATGACGGCAAATGACCATTTCTGATTATCCTGTTTTACAGTGCTTTGTTGTTCTGAAATAGACTTGTGAGTTAAGGTAAGCATTGTTGCAGAATGAAGTTCCATTGGAAGGATTGTCCCCTAAATAACCAATAAGCGGAAGAAAAGTAATCTCTACTTGTGCTAAAATGGGGAGATGATTTGCAAGTTCATGGAAATCCTAGTGGAAATTGAAATGAAATGTTCGTAAGTTACTAATTTTATTGTGAGATTCAGAACTTAGCTCTACATGATGTTAAATCCGTGTTTCAACTGATTGTCCATTGATTAAATTTTTTTATTCTGATCTGTTCCAAAATATTAAGTGTGGTTCTTCTATTTTGGTATCGACTTCAATCAGATTTTGTTGCAGATGTTGACACTTGAAAAATGTTATGATGATATTTTACTACTACAGATGAACGCAATGAAGACTAGTTCTTTGGCGACCAAATGAAGTAGTTCAGGTAATTTATCTCTGTTGGTTAATTATTCATGTGGAATATCAATTCTACTTTTCTGCTTATCTCTAAATGTCTCTACATGTAATGGTTTTGTAAATTAGTCTTTTTTGTTCAATGTATGATGAATTCATGGTCCGTGTTTCTGATATGTTAATGACGACATCATTAACCATTTCTGATTATGTAGCTTTACAGAGTTTTGACATTCTTAAATTGTCTTGCGAGTTAAATGGTAGGAATTGTTTCAGA
>NNCF01129240.1:55811-89546 GCA_002313205.1 Laupala kohalensis | reverse complement strand
GGGCATCTGATGGCTAATCGAAGGGGTCGGAAAGATTCCTAAGATACGACCACCGTCCGTTTTAGGGACACCATCCAGCAACACTGCAACCAAAATAGGCATTAATCGCCATTTTGGTTGGAACCAGGGCAAGCACCGACAAGAAGACATTCCTCTGCCGGGTTGTGAGAAATGAATGTGCACAAGTGCGTCAATGGTTACAAAATATGCATAAGAAAAGATTTGCACTTTTAAGTGGGATATAAAGATAACTTTTAACACGAAGAAGTAAAGGTTACCCTTCAATCTAATCTTCAGGCCGTAAATAGTATGCTAAGCGTCAAAAGGTGACGTTTACTTCAATGTGTTTTTAGGTCAATCTTGAAGTGAATCCTACGAACTCGTGTGATCACTGAATGTTTAGGGGGCACACAATCTTCCATAAACTAGTGGTGAACGTGTTTGTATATTATATATTAATAAATTAGGGGGTCAATACAGACTTGGAAGAAGAAGTTTTAAAGCGTAATTCTTTGACTTCCCGGTTTAGATGTAAGATGTATTAAGTTGCTTTTGATCAACAATATCTGTCCACTGTAGGTCGAACATTGATTCTTTCTCACCAGAATAACTTAACGCATGGGTTCCCAAACTTATCCATGTCGAGGCAACCTTAAGAGAATTAGTGAAGAAGAAACCAAATATTTGAAGAAGAAATTAGAGAAGTGTTAAGGATATAAAGATAATTAATAGAATTCGTATTTAATATCCATTGAAGTACTTTACTTGTAATCGATAGGAATACATATTACTAAAATATAAATAATAATAAAATAACCTTACAAATGCTCTTGGTATATGTGTCTTGTTTTAGCGTGACAGGTGATCCTGCTGCTTACTGCACAATTGTACAAATCGAGAATAAAGCTTGATACAGCTACTCTCATTTCTTTTTTGACATTGATTTTCGAACGATATTTGCTCTATATAACAACAACTGCTGAAAATCCAGCTTCGCACAAGTATGAAGTCGCAAAGGGAATGAGAACCCCTTCTGGATACTAATTCTGTATAAATATACAAAACATTTTTTATGGATATCCGTCATTTCCAAACAAGCGAATTTTGCTTCCAGATTTTTGTCACTTGATAACTCAACCAGATTTTCTTCTTCGCAAGTGAATTCTTTTGGAGCCTCATCATGAATGGATCATGGACGCACACAAACTTCATTGTTAGGTCTTCCGGGAAGTACTTTGCGAACCAGTCAGCTAGTTGCGACAAGTGCTCTGTGAAAAGTGTCAGCATAATACGTGAAACCTTATCTCCACTACAGACCATGTTCTGCTCCAATACAGGAAAACAATCTTTGCCTCGATTATCATTCTGTTTCCTTGAATGCTAAAATCCTCTCTTCAAGCTTCAATACATGAATGTTACGATCCTGAAGAGAAACATTCAATGCATTTAGTTTTTCGTATATGTCGCACAAGTATGACAGTTTCAGCAAGAAGTCTGGATCCGCGAAATTGTTGGCATTTACATGATAATTTTCTTTCAAGAAATTGTAAATGTCTTGTCGACGTTCAAAAGTATGAGATAGTACATTGCCACGTAGGAGCTAAAAGTAACGCTAAAGTTATAGAAGTATTGGACTCCAAGAAAATTAAGATGGCAGACTTTCAGGGCAGCCACAACAGAAATTTCAGAGTAAAACACCCGACACTCGTCAAAACGTGGACTAGCTAGGATTGCACTAACACATCCATACTAACTTTAATTTTAGTTTGATGCGATGTGAAAAAAATCCGAACATCCATTGTGTTCATAACTTATTTAAATTTGCAGGATGATCCTCTTAAGGTATTTTAGTGTATATCTTTAAATCTTCCACTAATATTGCAAATATAGAAGCTAGGTTTAACAATAAATTTCTATACTAAAAATCCTCTAAATACTGATTTGGAAACTATCAAAAAGACTGAATATTTATAAAATATTTACTAATTTTACTAAATAACTTTACTAAATAATTTCCTAAACAATTGCCGAAACTGGAAAATAATGGTACTTGAATTCAAGGACCCATTCACGGAACTATTATGTTGAAAAGAATAAGAAATAATGGTCATAGATTCGGAAAAGAAGTAGAAATATAAAACTTATTAAGTACAATATATTTTATTATATGGAGTCTAACTGAATTTAAATTATGCCCAAAAAACCTTATTACCTACAGTACAATTAAAGAGAAAGTAATGTCCAAAATATTATCGAAAACAATCACACTGCCACACACTTTTCAGTCCAACAATGAGTTTTTTCCTGTGGTCTATTTTCACAAATTTGTATTATCCATAGCGCCATGCTCTACGTCTCGTGAGAACAAGTAAATCATTATCTAAAACATTACAACAGAGAATCTTGCCTAAGAGAAAATCAACATTACGACAGATTTTGGATAATTACTAACGTATTGTCGGTGTAAAGATTAGTAAGCTACAAATAATAGGATCTGAATACCTTTTCATATAAATGAAACGTGATGTTGGCTTCCGGAGGAAACTTGTAACACGACATTCTCCCTTCAGTTTTCTTCCTGGATAAAGAAAATTAATCTCCATTCAGACCTTTCTTGACAATAATATTAACGGTGTTCAGCCTAGCTGGTAGTTGAAACATTAAACATAACAATAAGTTGTAATGGTTGGTTAATCTTAACAAGCATATTGTTACTATTACGAATAGAGTTATTTTCATCGACTTGAAACAGTTATAAACACACAAACATTCAATACACCAGTTATTAAAGCATCAAAACTTCCGGTTCGCTTCCAGTGTCGGCAGAAGTTGTTACATGAAGATCGTTCTTCAAAACCGAATGCAAACAGTCCTCTGCAGTGACCTCAGAGATGCAAGGATTTATCGGTTTTGAGTGATGAAAAAATTCACTCGAAAAAACACGAGCTTGAGAACTTCTTTAGCGAGAACAAGACACCTTGGAGCAGCACAAGATACGCACACGGATAAAATCTGAACTCATTGCAGTTGCCAGCTCTTGATATTTGTTACACGTCTACCAACGCTGCTGAAGCAACATACAAACTAACGTGTAATTCATTTCGTTTAAAACACATTAAACAATGAAGTAATTTTTTGATGGATTATGATACGTATTTAAGAAATATTTAAGAAATTCAATTATAAAGAAGGTTCTTTAAGTATAGATTTGAAATTTACCATTAGAATTGAATCATTAGATTTTAAACATAACGTTAAATTACACCAAAAAGTCTTAAAATTACTTTAGTGGGAGAAATTTTTCTTGCTGTTTTTGAAACAAAAATTGAATAAAAAAAGTTTAACTATATGGTTTTATCTCTAAAATGACAAACATACGTACAATAAATAAAAGAAACAATATTTGTGTCAATTTTTTTGTCTGACACGAACTACCTGTGCTCCTGTTATGGGTGACTAATAATTTGTGTGGTGAGCTTATGTTATGGTTAAGCAACAAGAGATTTAATTATTATGTTTCCCTCAAAATAGATTTATTATTTAGATTCTAACAATGGTTTGTAGAGGGACCCCGTCGACGATTTATTCTACTTTTTAAACTGACGTATGTATATAAATGATATATTATCTTTACCACCTTGAAATTTAGGTTTTTAATTCTTTCAATGAATAAATCCCATCATACTTGGTAATGTTTACTTTAAACATTTCTCATAAATTAATAGTTTCTTGACATTGACATCCCTATCACAGATTTAAATACCCTCAAAACAAAAGGATGAGCTAATCAAACAAACACACATCTAGAAGTTGGTACAACTCTTTTATTTGCTTATAGTCAAGTTTACATCAAAAGACGTTACAATCGTTTAGTAATGAAGAATATCACATTTATTTTTTCACCATCTTTTATTAATGCCTGTTAGATTATCTCTGTATGGCGCGGTATCTCTCGTGAAGCTGTGATTTTAACCCCTCCTTGATGATTGAGAATCCTCTACATTCTTCCAGAAATTCGCTTTATTCATTACTATTATAGCCAAGTGAAAATATACACAAAAATGGGGTCACCCTTGCAAAAGGCCGTGTAATTCGAATTTCTTGGTATGTTATTTGTGCTTGTGCCTTAACTTAAAATCCAAGTTTTCGACCTCGATGCGCCTCCACGCGCTATCTGGTGCAGAAAAACATCTCAATTTTCCGCGTCATCCTGGATTTATTGAAATAACTCCCTAATGATGCATTTCTCAGAAAATATTCTACTTGCTTTAACTAAAACATATATTATACTCAAGTAGAGTATATTTCTAAAAGAATGATTACTAAATGAAATTTGTAGGTAAAATAAATGAGATACACGGTTTAAAAATGAACATTTTTTTCTAAAATTGTGAAATTTGTCAATTTACTGCGAACAGTGTTAAATTACTATTAAAATACAGCTGCTACAACAAAACTTGTGAAGGCCAAATTTAAAGTAAACTAAATTGTCTACAAACGCAGCATAATTTCATGTTCATAGTACGCATGGATAACGAGACACGACCCCCATGAATTTTCAGACTTTTCTTAAAGATTGCTCAGATTCTTCAGTGTATTATCTATAGTTTATGGGTATCTCTTGTGTATTATACTATCATGTTAAATGATACTATAACTATCTTAAGGTTCATTACAAATTTATGACGCAATAATAATAATAATAATAATAATATGCAACTAATGTTGTGCGCAATACTATAGAATAAGTAATGATGTGTATGTTAAAATTTTTTTTGTAGGAGTTATCATTTAATAATAATTTATCTACGATTGCCGTAAATTGACAAATTTCACAATTTTTTGAAAATGTTAATTTTTTAAAACTATTTCAACAACTATTTCACCTACATAGCTCATTCAATACAAATTCTTTCATAAAATTTACACTTGTTTAAAAGAGATGAAAAAAATTGCGCACTGATGTCGAAAACTTGGATTTAAGGTTAGGGACCTAGCTCAACATTCCAAACAAATTACTCGACCTTTTGTAAGGTAAAATGTAATTTTTTACGGAACTATTATGACTGGACTAGAAGTTATAAGGACTCATTTCTGCTGCTCTGTTTTATATATTTCGCTTTTTCCGCACTACACAATAAGCGATCTCTTAGAGCATGATCTAATAATTGTGATCAAGCTGTCTGATCACAGATTCTTTTTCCCATCCTCCAGTAATTTAAATCTCTCCAGACACGCATTAAAATCGCCGATTTTTTTAAATTTCCGCCAACATTCATCTAGGGGTAATTTTTTTCTTATTTTTCATTTTCAGGAACGTACGATGCTCGAAGATATCTCAAAGCAGTGTCTGGTATTATAGGAGGGTGGTCTCTGAGACCCCCACTGTTACATTCAACCTCGATGCGTATTTTAATGCACTTGCGTGAAGAAATATACTAGGAACTTTAACACAGCTGGCATTAAAAACAAAAAACAAAATGAGAGAAATAAAATTTTTCCTGATATGTCTCTGATAAATCATTTTAATCACTCCAAAAAATCTAGAAAAATTCATTAAATAGAGCATAAATAGTTTAATTTGTTTTATGAAGACTTAGCGCGGATTATGTGTTCTGGTAGTTGATTTTGAAAACGAATAAAACTAATTTTGAAGAAGAAAAAAAAATCCATTAGAAGATTCTTCTCGTAAAATGACGGAATCTGGGATTTGTGTAGGGAATCAGAATATTGTAAGGAAAACATTTAAGGTTCGTGTGACAAAATTACTTTATTTTTGTGATTGTGTTGTTCATATGCTTCAATGACCAATTGATCAATGAACATTTACAACATATCAAATCAAAAATATATTTTCTTTTCTGGGGTTCTCTTTACAAGCCCCTCCAGACTATAACGAAATCATTCTCAGAAACTCATTAAATTTAATTTGAATAAAATTACTATTTATTACCTTAAATTAAATATATCTTGTATTATTTCCCCTAATTTTCATTTCACATCGCTTACGTGAACTCTTCTAGCTATTCAATTATTTTCTAGTTCCACTACGATAGGTTATCGCAAATTTCCACTGTAAACATGCGATTTCACTCTGCCGATACCGACATACTAATAAAAAACATTTCGCCACCCCAACCTTTCTGCCCGTCCTAAAAATATATATTTGTCGTACTTGTTCAGTAAACTCAATATTGACAATCATATTTTTCATAATGAGAAATGTAACCCATCTAATGGTGTTATTTATGACACGAATTAAATATTTATAAAATGACCATTAAGGAAAATACCAGTGCAGACAGTAATTCTGAAGAAAAATGAGAATTAAGTGATTTTTTACGCACTGCACTCTTAAATAATTATGTGTAGTATCAATAATCTTAATGTTTTTAAAGAGTAAAGCTATTTGCATGTTTAAGAGATTTTCTTTTATGACGATTTAATGTCGCTTCCAAGGCTCTGTGTCTTTTTGTTTCCATGTTTTATCATCATTTAAAATGTCCCGAAAGGTTAGAAAAGTTAATCTCTCATCCACAAATCCATCGCATCAAGGCCTCAAACCGCGTATAACTCCGCAGCAGTGTTGCAAACTTCTGCGTCCAAAAGACGATACGTGACGTCAAGGACAGCGATTGGGTATTGATTCTTCGAGTGTATTGTCGATTCCTCTCGAGATCGGAGTCTGCACATCGGTCGTACAAGCGTCGAGGATATTAAGGTACCATTAACTATCACCTTGCGGTGTGGACTCTTTGCTGAAACAATTTTTCTAAATTGGTTTTCCAAAAGAATGAGGGTGAGGACTTTCCGAAGTTTATATGAAAGAATAAAGAATTTCTATATTTTCCTTACCCTTCCGTGGATTTGTCAACTCCGAATGCCAAACAATCAGCACAAACTTTTGGCGGATCTCGACCGCAGTCAAAGGGGGAGAGATCTGGGGAGCATTTCTGTTTTAAAATCGNTGTGTCGGATCTCGACCGCAGTCAAGGGGGGAGAGATCTGGGGAGCATTTCTGTTTTAAAATCGTGGTTTTACAACACAAATTTTATAAACATTACCTTGTATATAAATAAATCAGATTATTAATTAGATTACAATTAACAATATTAAATAGTAACCAAATGTATTACTTGTTTAAAGTGGCAAAGTATACCTTCACCTGTTGAGAGTTAAGGTTCAATGTGCGAGGAGGGTGCTGTAGATCGTTTACTGGCACAAACCAAGTTAAAGAGGTGGAACGTCGCGGAGGTTTTTGAACGTTTTGTCCGTTCTAGTAGACAAAATTGCCGCCTTTGGTGAACTCTCTTCCCGGTCCCTTGAAATTAGTTATGATTTCCTGTGTAACCTTTAGTATACGAAACCCAAGATATTGAATAATTAGATTCTTAGAGAAAAAATCGCATGCAATGTTTAATTCATAAAAGGACATTCAAGGTTGTTTAATTGAATCAACGTTACTGTTCCTCAAGTACTTGAGTAATAAACTGTGAAGATTGTAAACAAGGCAAGTTATGAGAGCAAAAATCTCGTAATGAAGGCATCGTTACACTTATTGGACCCAATGTTTACCGGAAACCTGTTTCCCACTTTTATTGAGTTGCCGGATTCATAGAACTTTGTCCCCATTTCCCTTGTTTTGACTTAATTTTACTTAAATGAAAGTGAAAAAGACTATTTTCGTCATAAAGAGCGCAAAACTTTATCGAGTTTTCCTTTGAAATTAACATGGATCTAGGATTATCTTTAAAGGCTGAAGAAGAATAAATGTTACTTAAGGTGTTCTGATATTTTTTGCAGAGCATATTAATTTAAATTTATCGCCTTCTCAATTCAGACTACATTCCAACCGCAGAACATTAAATCTATGATGATAAATCATACGAGAAAACACACACACTCCAGTAAACACCTCATTCTCTGGAACTGTAAATACCCAAACGTTGAACATTTGTATTATTTATCTGAATATTCAAAGTGAAAAAAAACGTAATCTAGATTTAAAAAATTCACTGAGGACACTTCATCTTGTGTTCCAATGACGAATTGAACTATTCCCGTTTCTATTGGAGTCAGATTTTCATTGTTTCTTCTTCATGCCTTTTATAGCAGTAAATGTATTTTTTTCACCACAGAACGCGCGCCAGGCAAAACCAATAAGTAGACGAGTGGCATACACCAACACAAGCAGTCCCACCAACACTACAGCCAGCACGTCAAGTAACAGGTACTCGTACCACGCCAGATGCAAGGAAGCTGCACGTAGATGAGGAGCTCCGTTGTGTCGCAGCACGTATTCGATCCACCACAGCGCATTGTCCAGTGACGTAGCTATGTGCTCGCGAAAAACGGCTGACAGTCGACGCATGTTTTCTTTATAACTGTGAACAAAGGAAGAAGGAAAATATTGAAGTAAGATTTTATTATTTACATTAACATGTATGTCAATAAGGACCCACGAATGCAGATAATAATGTCTTTTATTAGTACGTTAGATGGGCAACTTAACCAAACGTTAATTTTTATTTTAATTTCTTTTTGTGGGAATATCACATCTCACACGGGAAGGACACTGCTTTCATTTCTGAAGGTATTGACGGGTATTTCACTGCTACTAACTCCATTGTTTGAAACCGAGAGATTGTAGGATAGTCTTCCGATAAAGTGTGCGGTATACATCCTGTGGCACTCGGCTGTGATTCACTAAGGAACATAACTTTGTTTTGAAATCATGAAAGTAAAAACTCCCCGATGTGTGGTAACAACTTATCTGTGTAGATGAGAATACCATAAGTCTCCTTTTAAAAAAGAATAAAAAAGAAAAAAGCTGAAAGACTCACGAGAGGTCGATATAAATTGGATAGGGGGTGGGTTTTGAGGAGAGTTGATTTTTTGTCTTACCTTCCAGATTGTATCGAGACTGTTTACGAACCCTCTCTGACAACTGAAGGTGTCTCTTAAACTCGGTCGCCAAAATCAAGAGATAATCTCTTAAATGAGGTGTCACAAGAACATAACATTAGAAATGTCTCCGGAAAAAAACTACGCAAACACCTTCATTCGAAATTTCACACCGATACATCGCCAAACATATCGTTATATTACAACGATATGAAGAAAGATTGCAGCAAATTTTGCCTTACAATGTTGTACATATTTGTCATTTGACGCCGGGGTGTAGGGGTGGGGGGCAGAGATTCGTTGACTCAAGACCGTCGCAATGTGGTCACGCGGTGGAAGACTCAGAGGCCCTAGAGATAAGCAGAATAACAATAAATGCGCGGCTCTGTAATCTCTCTTCAGCAGATAAATCTCTCTTCAGCGGATTTAATAATTAGTTCTAGTATAACATAAAGCCGATATTGTAATAGCAACCGTTTCTTGGACGGATAATGAGTTAAAACCTCGGAGATTAAAATTAGAAAGGGAGGGAAGCAAAATATGGAATGAGGTGCAAATGACGGGTGAATCGAGTGTCCGGATCATCAAACGTAAAAATTCATTAATTCTTCATTTACTTCCTGGTCGCATGTTCTTATTCAATATTTTAATATTAGTTTAAGCATATAATTGAATCAGTTGCTTAACAATTTTTTATTTCAGTTCTATGCAATATATATTTTTATGTACTGTATTTGATATATAAACAAATATGTTTCTAAGATGTTCTAAACTGCATGGATCTTCTTAAGTAATCGGAGCGAAATAGATATGTTATGAATAAGTTAAGTATTTTTACCTTTTCTCACGCAACATTATTCTGATCTCCTCGAAGAAGCTCTGCTCTGTCAAGTCCGACAACTCCAGACGTCGCCCTAGATTTGAAGAAACGATTTTTTCAGCGTTATAATGTTGATCAGCAAAGAAAGGGATGACGAGAAGCTGTACGGTGTGAAACAAAGCTTCTTGAAAGCTCTGTAGACCTCCTTGAGTGATAAAGAGACGCAGGTTGGGGTGTGCGAGAATGGGCTGCTGTGGGAACCATTTGGAGATTCGCACGTTGCTGGGGCGTCCAGGCAGCTCGTCGTCTTCCCATTTCCAAAGGACGCGTTGTTTCAGTCGCTCGAACACCCTCAAGATGGCGGAGCGTTTCTCCAAGGGAAGATCTTTGCTCATCACGTTGGAGCCCAAGCTGAAGTAGATCACCCCATCTTTAGCGTCATCCATCCACTGTTGCAAATCCTGTGCAAACCAATAAAATACTATATAGTTTCTTTTGATACAGGAAGTTGAGAAAATAGGGTGCAGTAAAGTGGAAGCTCATGAGAGTCACCATCTCGCATTTGGTGTCCATATATTTTTATCCAAATGATACAAACTATGTCAACCACGGAGAATACAGCTTAATAATTGCTATTTTCCTTTTAAAACTATAGGAAGACTCTCATATTAGGGAGGGTTGGCTGTATTACACAAACTGCAGAGAACTCAGAATTCCCACACCGCCAAATTTGGTACTATACCTCCGATGTTGTATTTGTAAGTCTAGATCAGTAAAAGAAATAGACTTATACTAATTGAAATAAACTCTAGACCGTCAGCACGTGTTCGTGGACGCAGAACAGAGAATCAATGATGAATGAATAAGATCCGAGGAGAGATGGATATCAGCAATGAATGATGCACGTGAATTCAAGAGGAATATTCTTAAAAAAGGCAATAAACATTAATTTGCCCAATGCCTGAAATTGATTGTATCAAAATTGTTCTTGCAATTAGGAATTCTGTAAAAAAATATTTTATTTTCTCGTGTGTGCGAGTTACCCGCTGCAGTCCAACATATTGAAACACCCTATACTTAATG
The DNA here is from genome assembly GCA_002313205.1 of Laupala kohalensis. NCBI lineage: Eukaryota > Metazoa > Arthropoda > Insecta > Orthoptera > Trigonidiidae > Laupala > Laupala kohalensis. Next base: position 78,739 of record NNCF01129240.1, on the reverse strand, counting down.
TAAAGATGGAGGCCGTATTAACAAAAAGATGTCTTTGTATGTCTAAATGCCAGACGCTGTAATAACAGTATAGAGAATTGAATGCGAGAAGGTTGTAAAGAACATTTTCTAAATTTAAGATACGAGACGTGAAAGACGTAGCGCTGTGTTTATTCCCTCATATTAAATACAGAAAATAATAACAGTAATAGTATTTTAATTTTGTACAACACTAAATAAGCAGCTTTTCAACACATTTGTAAATTATTGTCGTGGTGAACTGTTTTTTTAATAGTGTAAAGAACCGTAACTAATATTTAGAATGTTAAAAACTTGACCGTCTTTAACAATGCTACCAAACAACAATGTTCCAAATACAACCTAACTAACATCTTACATTTATGCTTCTATCTAGATACCCCTTGACATAGTCCAGCTGTTCCAAAACAGATGACTCGGTCTCGACAAGACATTTGTTGAGCGGTGATTTAAACGTTTTCTAAAAGATCGGTTAAAGATACAGCTTTCATCTTCATTATTGGTACACAATTATTACTATAATTTTTAAAATTACTTATTTCCACTCGACATAAGTTGTAACAAGAGATTCCGTAAAATTATTCTTGTCTTATTAGTATCAAAGATTTCTCTTCCTTGTGGTATTGGAGTACCGAAAACCTGTTAAACCTCTGGAAAAATGGCTTTTTCATGGACTTGCATAACTTCTACCTAAACGCGGCACCGTCTTTCCTTCTCAAGGTACACTATGGTTACAAGTAGAGGCTATAACTCACCTTGGGCAACGGCCCTGGTTCATTCTTCACGTGGGTCCCTGTGAGTTGAATAACATTGGGCAACAGAGCCCGAGGGTAATCGGTGGTCCAATGGTTGTTCATGATGAACAGGCTCATGTTCTTCTCTGTCTCTTTAACTGGTGGCGCTGCATTTCCGAAGTACTTGCGCATCAGTGCTTCCTACGGACACCACGACAACAAAATTCTCACGTGAACAAGTCTCACAAAATGACGAACTTACTTATATACCAAAAGAGAAATCTACGCTATGGTGTCAGGCGATACTATCCGGTTCAAACCCCATGAACTGAAGGCACTTTCGGGTGTATATATTCATTTAGGCTTGGTGCACACATTCAACTTTGATTTCAACAACAGTTGACCAACTATCGGCTCATATTTTGAACTCAGAACTTCCGAGAGGAGGTGTTTTTGCAGCGTTGACGGCCAGGTACCTGCTCAGGGAGTCGGAGCGTTTGGTTGGATTGTAGCGCTTGGTTGGGAGGGACTTGAAGAGTTGGAAGTGAGTGTGCACACATCTTATAATCCTTCACAAATTTCTGCGTATGAATATAAATTTCGACGAAACCGAAAAGTATCAGGAAAGTTTTTATTGATATTTCATGAAAAGAAAAGAGAAAAAGAGAAAAAAGAAATGAACGAACTACGATCATTTTATATATAGTCTCACTGTATATAGTTGGATCGTGCACTAGTCACGACTAAATAAAACCAGTCACGTCTTTCCAACTAAAGTCCAACTGTTGGCCAACTAACGGCGTGACGTTTGCACTCGGATTCAAAGTACAGTTTATTTCTTACACCGACTAATCGGCTTTGTACAATTCTTAGTTAGATTTGTGGTCAGAAGATAAGACTGTTGCTAACGACAAAAGGGATGGATTAGTACAGTCTGACAGTACAGCAATTTACGAGGAAGAAAAGAAAGTGGGGAAGAAAACCACGGGATTATTGGTAAATGTATGGCACATACTGTGAGCGGGTGCTTCTGACATTTCTTGCTCTAAAATATACGGTTCAAATAGAGAATCAGGGTAACGTTCACGCTGACGAAATATGTATCGGAGGATTTAGCCGGAAATGCATACAGATTGTAGAGGATAGAATTAAGTAATTGGACGCAGGATCATGTGTCATGCGAATGCATATTCTACAATGTGAAATAATTGTAAGTATGTGTGATATCTAGAAAGAGAAGGTATGTGGTAAATCAGAAGTCATAAAGTGATAAGGCAGCAGTACAGTACATTTAAAGGGTATGTGGCTGGTTAAATTGCGACACACAAAGGGAGATTACTCCTGCTGAGATAGCGAATGGCAGACAATGAACGATAAACGACCTGAAGTGTCGAAGAGGTGAGGTCCGGCAAATGACGCTGGACGTATATTGACAACGTTTAAAATACCACCAAAAACTTACAACTTTTGAAGTAAAGATTACATGAACATCTTTTAACTGTTCCTGGTCACTTGGAATGAACAAAACTTTTTCGCAAGGTCTAATCAACCAAATTGGATTTTATCTTACCTTTGTTTCTATAGTTGACTTGCTCAACTTAAAAATATTATTAATAAAAAAATGTCTTTCTTCTGGTGAGACTCAGACCTTGAAATCTGGTAAGAATTACACAGTGCGCTTACCTGTGTGGGCATTACATCAGTCTCCCAAATGTAAGTCATTCTCAAGTAGACGTATGTGTTGTATATTCTTTGCCAGAACGTCATGCGGTCTGAATATTTATGCAGGAGTTCTGGGTTCACGGCTGGATTGTTAGGATTTCCAATTGCATTGTAAGCATTCGGTGTTCCTCCTAAAGATAGGACTCCAATTATAGGAGGTGAACCAACAGCATGGATGAGTCCAAAATAAGCTTCATAAGCAATCCACTCCAGGAATACTAGATCGAAGGTCTGATTTCCATTTTTTCTATGGACGAAGGATATTAAAATAACAATTAATGAATCTTTTCAAATGACACAAAGACAACATTTTTTTTATTAATAATCTCGAATTTTTCTGCAAATTATATCTACGATGCATTTTGGAATAATAAACGTATTTATTGAATAATATTTTTATAAGTTTTAAATTCGCCACTGCACTTTCGACCTTGGTCAGATTGGATGAAATGGTCCCTTAATTGTTTTCGGAGATTAACTTAGTTCATTATCCCCCACGTAGTCATACGCATTGTGCAACTGTTTTTTTGACAATAAAGTTTTATTTTTTTATATAATTCCTTTATCAGGGCCACTATAAATGTCCGTTTCTGCCCTTAGCTACAAATCCCATTCCCTGGCCAAGACTTTTGTCCAGTTTTTCTTTGGGAAGATGTGGATTTTTATATAGGACTACCAGTCACAGGTGTTATGGCTGCAGCGTTAATACAATTTTAATGAAATTTTTTTTATAAACAATGTATTTTGTCAAAAATGCTTTTAGTAACTGCATATGACCACGTGAGCGGCAACAAACTCCTTGGAAATTAGCATTGGACCCATCAATTTCGATGAAGTTTCTAAATGCAGTGGTGGAATTAAAATGCAGAATTATTTACCTTAAGATAATTTAATAATGCAATGACCTTTTCATAACAATAGTTTTTAGTACTTTAATACAATTGCCGTCGATGTGAGCCGGACCACGTCCTGACGGTGGGATACAGAGAAGGTTCTCAAGTGTTTCTTTCTTTGTACTTTTCTTTTCTAATTACCTATTTTTTCACTTTCATCGCTTTCATCTTCCTTACTGGCCTTCTCTGTGTGCTGAACGCTCACCCATGTGTTTTGCCGTGCATGGCGACCCGTGTCGGAGGGAATGAGAATCCTGGTGAGTTGAGGAACTTCTGCGTGCTCTCTAGATGCGCCCCACTACACTCGCTTTGGCCTCGGCCTCTTCTAGACGGGCGATCGGGGGCTAACCCACCCCCGACCAATCGGCTGGGACGAGGTCTTCGACTGAACTCCAGGGTGAGAGGGGACGCGCAGGGGGTCCTTCTCGCTGGTCGACGGCGTTGGAGCAACCTTGCTTAAAGAACCCTGTGTGCCCCCGCTATATCCCCGTGTCAACCCTGGCACCTCAGTGGGGTGTCCCCTCGTTGGACTCCGTGGTGGGTGGGGAACACGGGGATGAAATTAAAAACCATTCACATGGAAACTAAAACCCCCCTCCCACCTTTTTCCCTCTTCCTCTAGGAAGAGGCGATTAGTCGGTGAAACTGTGGATCTCCACAGTTTCTTTTTAAGGATAGCGACCGGCCAACAAAGCCTCGCTTCCTACTAATGAAATGCATAGAAGAAGACAAGACTTTTAAGTCAATAAGCTCAGTTCGTCTTGCGAAAGCAATTGATGATAACATCGGAAAGCTTCAGTCTGTCGTGCGCCAGCGGAATGGTGAAATTCTGTTGGAAGCACGTACAGACAAGCAGATCGAGACTACTTTGAAGTTGACAAAAATTGCTGGTCTTAAAATAAAGACGTTAACACACCCTGTCCTGAACATGTGCAAGGGCGTCGTAAACCACGAAGACTTTGCACATGAACCAGATGAAGACCTCAAAGCATTCTTTGAGCCCCAAGGCGTGGTAAAAATCCACAGAGTTAAGAGGAAGGTGTTGGGAAAGCTAGTCCCCACCTCCACACTGGTTCTGTCGTTTGACAAGCCTTCGTTACCGGAATCAATATCCTGCGGTTTTTACACCCTGCGAGTTCGGCAATATGTACCGAATCCTCGGCGCTGCTTTAATTGCCAGAGATTCGGTCACACCGTAGACCGGTGCAAGTCACCTTGCGAAGTATGTTTTATTTGCGGACAGCCGTCGCACGAGTCAGATTGCTCGTCACCTCCGTGCTGCGTGAATTGTAAGGAAAGCCATCCTTCCAATTCAAACAAATGCGCCAAATACCAAATGGAAAAAGACATTCAAAGAATCCGCGTTACGGAAAAAGTGTCTTTCCCGGAGGCCAGACGACGGTATCTTATCAAAAATCCAATAAACATGAGTAAATCTTTCGCAGCAGCAGTCACCGCACCGAAACCATCTACAGTTTCTATTGGCTGTCAGGTGGTTTTGGCAGACATCGTCAAACCCAAGATGTGTGATTCCGGTAATCAAGGATCATTGGATGATTCCACTGCCTTAACAGACGAATTTATGGGGTGCAAAATCCTCATACCCACAAAATATAAGGCACCACCCAAGAAAAACTCAGTATCTGTCTCAACTTCAACATCAACCATCACCCTGAAAGTGACACCAAAGAATAAGCAATCTCCCCGAGTACAATCTCGGAGTCGTCCTCGGCGAAGAACTCGCTCCCCTCAACCCCGAAAAACCGAAGCTTTGAAGTCAGACTCTCATGTCGGATCTGCTTCCTCTAGTCGCCGGCGCTCAAGGAGCAGAAATAGCGGACTTGCTATGTCCGCAAGTGATCACTCAAGCAGTGATCACGGTGACCACCCTGAGGAGGTGACCACAACGGGGTCTGACTTTAAAGTCATAAACAGAAAAATATCCAAACATCGAAGGAAGAGCAAATAAACTCCAGACCATGGCTATTCTTTCCTGGAATCTGAACGGCATTCATGTCCGTTCAGATGACCTAAAGTTCTTACTGTCTCGTCGTTCCCCTCCAATCGTATGTCTACAAAAAACCCATCTCTTGCCAAAACACTTTTTTCACCTTCGTGGCTATACTTGTTATAGGGCAGACTTAGAAGACGGCCTGCGGGCACACGGTGGAGTCGCTGTGCTCGTAGACGCTTCAGTCTATGCCAAAGAAGTCACTATATCAAGCGTCTTTCAGACCGTATGTATGAGGGTGAGCCTACCATCCCTTACATTTACGGTTTGTAATATTTATATCCCCCCCGGCCAGTCATTCACGAAGAAAGATCTTGACGGTCTGATGGACAAATTGCCTTCCCCATTTCTTATAGTCGGGGATTTCAATGCCCATAACTCCATGTGGGGTTCTTTACACAACTGCCCAAAGGGCGATATTATTGCAAAACTGTTAGACAGCCGAGATATAGTGCTGCTTAACACGGACCACTCAACCCATTTCTGTACAGCTTCCCGGATATTCTCGGTGCTAGATTTAGCCATCTGTAGTTCCTCTCTTTCCCCGCTCTTAGACTAGACAGTTCTCGATGATCTGTATGGGAGTGACCACTACCCGATTCTTATACATTTTAACGTCTTCTGTGCCTCGATTTCACGCCCCTCTCAGTGGATTTTGAAAAACGCAGACTGGGATGTGTTTAAACGCAACATCAATCTTTGCGATGAGCCTTTCGCCAATGTGGATGCTACGGCAACCCATTTCATCCACGCGATTTTAAAAGCTGCTGACGTTGCCATCCCAAAATCGTGACGTAATCCAAGTCATTGTCCTGTTCCATGGTGGAATTCGGATTGCGCTAAAGCGGTCAGCGCTAGAAAGAAAGCTTTAACGCGACTAGCCAAGTATCCCACTGTTGATAATCTCATTGAGTTTAAAAGGTGCAGAGCCAAAGCAAAACGAACTCTTCGAGAAAGTAAGTCTTCCTCCTGGAAGGCTTACATTTCATCTCTTACAAGCCGTACCCCATCATCAGTCGTATGGCAGAAAGTTCGGAAGATCCAAGGTACGTGGTCCTCATTTACCATCCCTGGTCTCAATATCAATGGACGGGTCGAAACTTCACCCGAAGTCATCGCAGAGGAACTTGCATCTCACTACGAAAGAGTCTCTAACTCCTCCGGTTTTTCTCCAACATTTCTTCAGCAGAAAGCTCGCGCGGAAAAGTGTTGTTTGGATTTCTCCAGTTCCAGAGACGAGGAATACAACATTCCTTTCTCAATGACGGAACTGACCTCTGCCCTTGCGTCTTTGAAAGATACAGCCCCTGGTCCTGATCAAATACATAATGCGATGCTAAAACACCTTCCAGAGATAGGCATAAAATTCCTTCTAAAGTTATATAACTGTATTTGGAATGAGCATACCGTCCCTGCTCAATGGCGTGAGGCCATAATCATTCCACTTCCGAAGGAGGGAAAAGATCGTTCGAACCCGTCACACTTTCGACCGATTTCTCTGACAAGCTGCGTTTGCAAATTGTTAGAAAAAAATGATAAATCGTCGCCTTGTTTGGTCTCTGGAATCGCGGAACCTTCTGTCCACTATACAATGTGGTTTCAGAAAATAGCGGTCAACGCTAGACCACCTTGTAGCGTTGTCATCTACCATCTCATCAGCTTTTGTATTAAGGGAACACCTCGTGGCTGTATTTTTTGACTTGGACAAGGCTTATGATACAACCTGGAGATACGGAATCTTACGCACATTGCATACGTGGGGATTCCGTGGTTGTCTTCCTCTGTTCCTGGAGAGCTTCCTATCGCAACGCTCTTTCCGCGTTCGCCTCGGTACTTATTTGTCATCGAGTCATCCTTTGGAAAATGGTGTCCCACAGGGTTCAATCTTGAGCGTCATTCTCTTTGCCATAGCCATAAATAGCATTGCGTCATTGGTTCGAGAACCGGTACATGCGTCTCTCTTTGTTGACGACTTCACCATCTATTGTTCTTCTAGCAGCATCTCTGTCATCGAGAGGCAACTGCAATTGGTTTTAAACCGTTTACACGAGTGGAGCATGTCTACCGACTTTAGTTTTTCTGTATCCATGTCATGCGGCATGCATTTTTGTAGGATATAATATCTCCATAATGATCCAAATCTTTTTCTTGGTGGCCAACGTCTGCCCTTCGTTGACTCCGCAAAAAAAATTAGATTATGGCAGTATTGTATACGCCTCCGCATCACCGTCGACACTCAGGACCCTTAACAGTATCCATCATGCAGGAGTCCGCATTGCAACTGGTGCTTTCCGCACTAGTCGCATAGAATGCTTACTAGTAGACGCTGGCGAACCATCTCTTAACAGGAGACGTGACATTCTACTTGGATCTTACGGAGTGAAACTGATGGGGATTTCAAGTCACCCCACTCGGCAACACCTTCATTCGCCGAAATTTATTACATCTTACGCTGCAAGACCTTCGTTACCCCGCCCAGCGGGTGTTCGTTTTAAAAAACTGCTAGAGGAAAATGTTATCACACTACCTCCCCCAGTGAAATACCCACACTTTCTCACACCACCTTGGTCCTTCATGCAACCAACCATTGACTTTCGGCTATCTCACCTTTCAAAGCAAGACACTCCAGCTGTTGTGTTTCAACAGCACTTTGGAAAACTAAGAAACCTCTATTTGGATCATATGTTCATATACACTGATGGCTCAGCAATGAATAAATCTGTTGGTGCTGCTTTCCACTGCGTTAGGGCCACACGTTCTTTTCGCCTCCATTCCTTTTGCAGCGTGTACACTGCTGAGAAATTTGCAATCCTTGAGGCGCTGAAGTTCATTCAGCTATCTTCAATACGGCGTGTGGTTCTCTGCAGTGATTCTATTAGTGCTCTGTGGTCAGTGTCTTCACTGTACACTTCTGACACCCTTACGCTGACAATTCAGAATCTAATAAGCCATCTAGTTTCTAGAAATTTTGAAATAGTCCTTTGTCGGGTTCCTGGGCACGTGGGTATTATGGGTAATGAAGAAGCTGATGAAGCAGCGAAGTGGGGAACCCAGAGGACAATCCTTGACCTCTTATCTGTTCCTACGTCAGATTCAAAGGTTGCAATAATATCGTCTCTTCTTGGGACATGGGAAGCCGAATGGGAAACTCGCGCCTTCAAGCTGAGAAAGGTAAAAGACTCAATTAAGACCTGGGTGTAATCATCCCGTGCTAACAGACGTGAAGAAGTAATCCTTACACGCCTTCGTATTGGCCACTGCTATCTTACCCATGTACATGTATGAATGTAGGGAAATGAGTGTTATAATTATAGTACGAAGGAACCTCTGCTCGTAGTAAACTTGAACTTACAATGGAAGATTTAACAAGCGCAGGTCGAATGTGGTCCTGGTTTTTTTCACACTGTAACATATTGATTTAGTATGTCCAGTCAAAGTATTGGCGACGATGACACACTGGAAGGAACAAAAAAAAATTACGAAAAACCAATTCTTTCGCACGACGAAAAGACATTTTTGTGTGTTTTGTTAAACTTAGCAAACGGACGAGCTGTGACAGTCGAATAATGTAAACTTCTTTCAATGTACTTCGTACTATTAATATAAAACATGAATGTTGAAATACTATTTCAAATAATGGTTAGTTCTCATTTCTTCAATTATTTCTCATTTCATTTCATAAACTGTTTTTTCCTCAATGGTTATAATTTCAAGGTAAAGTATAAATAATCTGAAAACTGAAAAAAAAATACTTTTAGTGTTTCTGTGAGTGTTAATATATATTGAAGCGAACTTATAACAAAAAATGTATCGTTTTGCTCACCCCACTTTTTTGTATTGCAGTAATATGGCACTGGTACTTGGAATGATACAAAAAAAAACAAATTTGTTTCGAAAATTTAATTCCGAAAACAAGAAATAACACTTTACTACTAAGGTCCCATAAATGTGTAAGATGTATCAGTTATAAAGCGATAGTTTTCGTATTTTGTTATAATTCTGAGATTCAGAATCGGAGAATAATATCGACGTGATATTATGGCACGCAATGCAAAACTTATAGCAGCAGTCAGTTCCTTTTTGCAATTGCAACAGTAGAACCTGTAGTGAAAAGGGTTTGTCCTTCCTCACGATTGTCCGAAATGCGAAGGGAAAGTAGACGCCAAAAATTGGCTAACTTATCGATTTTTGTTTCAATACCATAGTGTACCATCGTCGCTAATATTTTTACAGGGCATACTAACAGCCAATATGCTTCAGTATTTAAAAAATTGAAATCACCTTGTACATGCGCTTGTTGAAAGTTCCCTTGTGACTAGAATCGTGAAACGACGTAATTTAATATGTATGTCTCACAATTGTGAAGAGGGGATGAAATCCTCGTTGTTCAATCCAAGAGATTTAGCCGCGCAGCGACGTTTGCCTATTCTCGGGTTCGTTGTCTCAAGGACGCTGAATTGCCACGGCTCATCGCTCTGGATATATGACTTGTTTATGCGAAAATCGATGCATCGGAAAGAATTCTCACCGTCGGATGTCGTTTAGATTGGTTACTCCACTCATTAGTAACACAGAGTCCCGTGCTAGGGCGTATGCAAGCGGGGACGAGAAGGGGCAGTTACCCCACCTTGAGAGTTCGGGCAAATACCCAATTTTCCTTACGGAACATTTACTAAAATAAGTTGTTTAAAAATTGTTTATTGTTTAACAAAAATGTGTTAAAATATGTAATTTTAAGTAAATGGTGTCTTTTCTTCACGGAGTCAGTCAACGCGGCGGATAATATAACGTTACTATCACTGTACATTACCATGGTTGAGTTATTCATATATTTGAGTGATAGTAATGTAATGATTTAATAGTTAAGGTTAATTTGCTATAGCTGTAGCAGTTTTATGTGGTCATATTTTAACGAGAAGATAACTATTATTTTTTTTATCTTCGGGGGATGGAAGTCATAATTTTGTCTCGGGGCGCACTAATGTTAGATCCGCCTTCGGGTCTTTTGATCGGAAATGAGATGGTCCCCGACTTGTTTCCAGATAGTAAATTAGTTTGTCATTTACACGGGTGTAGGCCGTCTGGAACCACTTCTTATTTACAAAACATTTGTGTAAATAAGAATAGATTCTCTTTATTCAACATACGTCCTATACCACATGTGAAAAACAATGATGGAATATATATTTTTTTGAAATGTATAATACACAAGAACTTACTTGAGAAAATATTTAAACTGTGTCGAATTCAGCTGCTCTTCAACCAAGAGCGGAAAGATCTTTGCCATAGATTGTATGAAAGCCATACCCGTACTGTCCGCCATTGAAGCAAACTCGATACTTTTGCGGAAAGTCGGGTAACTGAATGAGAAGTTAATGTCAGTGTGGTTGGCTACTGGCTCCTGGAAAAAATCAAGACTACTCAGTTAAATCTTCCAATAAATGACTACATTTATATGCGTTAAAAACAGAGACAAAAATGTTGTTTTATTTATATTTTCTCTGAATATTTTCGAAAATAGGTTTTCTGAGTGCTATATTCACCAGTTCCATACCATATTCTGTTAAGGGAGTAATAACTATGTCTGTTCATTTCCCACAAAATCAACAATTTTAAACTTTTCAGTACCGTCAGATTTATGACAAGACTAGGTGATTACCTAGTGTTGCTCAGGAGTTTTTTCTTTGATAAATTTTCTTTTCCTCATGATAGTGCATGCATATATATATAACACCAAAATACTTTTACTTATAGGTTTTCAAAAACACGTATAGCACCCTAATTGTTTTAATTCATAATAAAACGAATTTTATACAAAACTTGACTCTATAGGCTACACTACACTAATTCGCAGGAGCCTCGTCGGTTGAATTTTTGCTTCAGTGGTATGAAGCGGCTGAGCTGTTTCATTAAAATTCTTATACAATCTAAATTATATGTCAAAATTTCTATTCAATGTTTTTGTCATTGTTAAATGAACAAAACTAATAATCCATTAAATTTGATGATTGATTTTTTCTTTCATAAATTACTCTCTTAAGTTGAGATATTTTAACATATCTATTTTTTAAAACGTTTTATCGATAATTTAGTTTAAGTTTTGTAGACAGGTTTATGCTTCTGCGGAGTTTTTTGTAGAACGTATGGAGGCAATCAATGTTGCCTCCCATAGTTGTCACCAATCTCTATTCGTTTAGGCAGCGTAAGCAAATATAACTCTTTTTTTGTTTCGATTTTACCAACATTTATTGTGAAAAACCATTTCTATCTTTCTCATCACACATTTTAAGAACAAATGTTACCCTATGGTCATCGTGGACACCTAAACAATCACTTTGCCAAATTTTGGTTAAGTGGTTGAATCGTGATCACTATATAATTCGCATGACCAGAGATCTGTATTGAATGCCTTCAAAAGCGCCTTCTTGATCCTCTGTGTTGAGTGACGATGCTTGCGGTCACGTATCCTGCTACTCACCTTGAGAGGATCCGTGCTGAGAACAGTGATTTGGTGGCCTCTGGCAGCCAGGGCCTTCATTATAGTCTGAAACACGAAGGAGAATTCTTAGGAAGTTTCCCGCAACCAGTCGTTGATTGAGGAATGTAAAACTATGAAGAATTATCTGAATTACTTAAAATAAAAAGCTGAGAATTCCCATAATTATTAAAATCTCGAGGTTCTTGAAGTCGGACGATCTTCCGGAATAGAGTATTGTCAAGATTTGACGAGTAAACTTTCGGAAGCGGAGTCTCGGTCAATATGGTTTGGACGGCTAAAATATGTAGTTCGATTAAGAGATTACCAACTACCAATGGTGTGAACATTCATATTTCTAGGAGTTGAACTTTATGGAAGATAAAAATTCTTCACGCACATTAAATAACCATTTTGTGCGGAACTTGACAGAGGTGCGGAGACGTTGTTTATTTTAGGTTGAATGGATGATCCCAATGCATTTTAAAGGTTGCTAAGAAAATTAAAGTAAATGGAACACTTTGTACAAACCACATAATTCGAGAGTGTAACATTCATAGAAAGGAATGCAAAAAATTCATAAACTATTTTATGAAACACGATACTTGAAAGATAAGCAAAAAAAGTAGAGAATCAGAAGTAAAAATTAAGTTTTTAAAACTGTGAAACAATATTAGGAATAGTTGTAACTATGAAACATTTACAATGAGGGGATATCCATAAAATACATCCGCTTCGGTAAAATTAGTTCACTTTACTTCTTGTTTTTTAGTTTTTTATAACTGTACGCAATCTCGGCTCGGTTGTGTACAATATCTCTGTAGCCCTAAACTAGAACGGGTATTTCTCCAGCTTTCTTCAGGACAGTAGTGGATTTTCCATGGCTGGGAATGTCATTAGTACTATTGTTTTATTAATCTTGAAATTTTACTGCACAAACGTATAAAATTTCTTTGGAATAATAAATGGTTAACAGTACTTATTTTCTAAATAAATTCTTTTGTACATATTAAATCTGCCATTTCCCTTGATCGGAATTAAGGGGATGATCCCTTGCTTTTTTGCCTGAGAGTAACTGAGTATATTGCCCCCCCCCCACCACCACGTGGTCATACGCAGTTTGCAATCGATTTTTTGAAAATAAAGTTTTGTTCGATAGGGTTTGGAGAGTTCGTATCCAGCGTTACGTTGATGTAAGACAGAGCAGAGCTGGGAGAAGGGGATCACAAAGTGTAGTAGTTCATAGAGTTTCATATTGTTACATTCACGACCACACAAATTGCAATAATCAAATATTTTTACGTCAAGTTTATCTCTTAGGTTCATTTGGTGAACTTAATTGTACAAAAATACTTCTTCTATGTTCCCTACGTGTGGAGAAAATATGTTATAATTTTCGGTCTGGTAAAAATGGTGGCGAGGCAGGAAACAAACCCGGAACTGTTGCATTGATCGCAGGAGATCCGGAAGGCCTGAGACACATACCCTTGTAAACCGAGCGGCACACTATGCTGCGTGCGCTTAATTTGCATTAATAGTATACAGTTTTTAAAATTTTATTTATTCCTCGTATAAATGTTATATTTGAACAAATTTTTCTAGACTCGTTCTAAAAAGAGAATGTTTATTGAACATTAATTCATTTGTATTTGCTCTGATTTCCTGAACCTACGAAAATCGCAAAACATAAAATTCTCAAGTTAAATCATATAGCCTGTAAACACTATACGAGAAACAATTCTTTTATATACGTCTTAAAGTATCATTGCATGCTCTAAAAAAACGAATTATGTAATAATGTAAAAGCATAATTATTGTTCCACTGAAAAGTCACGTTTTCGGTGAATACAGCTTATACTCTCTAAAGATAAAAACAAAAATACTTTTAGGAATGTTAATGATGTACATTTTAAATATATCAATGATATTTCTAAATTCATCAAAACATCTTTTGTATGCGCACATTCTATAGTCACGTTTGTTTACAACTTATCTGTGCCTGCAACCGCTCTGCATCTTGTCACGTGATTCGGGTGAACCACCGAAACACGATACAATTGTGCAACACCTTCCTGAAGTTTTCCAAGAATTCATCGGAGAAATGCGTTTTAGAGGAAAGTAAGTTAGTATTACCTATATGTTGTCTCCATGGTGGGGCTCTCGTGCTTCTTTATTATATCTTTTATGAAAACCAGGGAGGACCTTGATCAAGATGAGACGTTCTCTGAAGTGAGAATTCTCGTTCTTTGACGTGTTACGAAGGGGAATGGCAAACATTTCATGGATCTAAACGGGAAAATTAATGTGTAAAAAAAATGCATATTAATTTGCATATCAATGTTTTAAGAAATATGGCCGTTATACTTAAATGGTGATGTTAAAGGCACAACTTTTAGAAAATGCAGGAAGTGTTGAGTAGGTTCAATGACGTCGGAATCAGCCATTTTGACTAAGAAATATATTTTAAATTATGGCACAATCAGTTTTATGAGATGATCTGTACTTAGGGCATGAACTGCATTTATTTTCCGGGGGATTTTTATTTATTTTAGCCTTTGTCGCCCCCCCCCCTTCCCGGAAGTTAGATTTATCAGTAGAGTATCATGTAAAAGTTAAAAATTAAATACTTTCCTCTACATACACGAGAGTATATACGCGAGTTAAGTTCTGCTACTCGCCAGAGGGAATGAAAACTGGAGTCAGAACGTTAGGTGTCGTCTGTTACAAATTCTTGGGGTATTTATACAAATTACATAGGTTTCTCCAAATCTCTTTATTTACTTTAGTTCTCACACCTTACTCACTGAAATTTACAATAACTACAGAAATTTAAATAATATGTTTTCAATGTAATGCATCGTAATAGCTCGAAGCAAGATATAAATCTTGTTTACTCTGAAAAGTGAAAGCTTCAGAAAGCGAACGTCTTGGTCGCTGCTAAGGAGCGGTCGGGTTTCGGACACTGGATAGCGGATATAAGTCGCACAAAGCAGATCACATAGTGCATGATCCCTTTGGTGATACTATATCAACTATACATACGATAACTTTTGGCGAATTGTCACCAAACTTCTCGATTATAATGATGTCCGGAACGTTCCCGACCACAACATTGTATATTTCTTTCATTATAAATCATCCCACGAGTGTCCTTAAAAAGTAAACAATGACTTTTATTTGTTTCGGTGGTTGAAGCAAGTGGTGTATCCTTAAAAGAAGGACATTTATGGTGACCATTTTTTCAGCGTTCCCCATAGTTTGGCGCCTCCCGTCACCCGAGGCACATGCCTCTAATGCCCAACCCCCCCAATCGTACCGTATTATCACATTTTTTGCTCTTCTGTGAGTTGGTGTACTTAAATACTTTCAGTTCAGTAGTTGTGCGTAATCTACTGTCCTTGGTTGTAATCCAGTGTCCATAGTCTCTCGCCAAAAACTGTCAAGATGTGGTTACTCGTAATGAAACGTTAAATAAAGAAAGAACGTTGTTGATTTTCTTGTCCAATAGATTACAAAGTTTAACCCCTGAGAACCCAGCGGTGTGCTCATGAAGGGTGGAAACAATGGCCGATGTTCGTTAAGTGCCCTAAGCTGTCAGCCGCCACTTCCGTTTGCAAATAGTGTATTTCTTCTCATTTATATTTGGTCTCCTCCAATGCTCTCACGTTGCAGGACAGATGGATCTTGATTAGTGACGCTACAGCGAAAGTATGACAAATCGAATTTAATTTGTAGTTCGAAGCAAATTACACAAGAGAAAGTACGTTGTTAAAACGTAAAATTGCTATGCTTTAAACTCCAGAAATCTAACTTTGTAATGATATACTTTTGTTCGCAATTGGTTAAGTATGTCGGAAGAAAAAGGGGTATTTAAAAATGTTATTTTTGAGAAGGGATTATCATTTTGATTCTTTTTAATTTTTGTTCCAAATAATTTTATTTTTTTCAGGTTACAGAGAGTAAAGTGATGCGTTATATTATGAACGCACCTAGTGCATTAAATACTACAAACTGGACAACTTCATAATATTATATCGATGCTTCATGGCTAAACATTTAAGCGTAGTTGTCGAAATGCATTTTTTCGTTAACAAAGTTTAGGTTAACATAGGTAAACGCTGATAATCGTATGGAATCCGGTAGGCCAATTTCTGTGTCAACATAAAAGCATGTTCTTCCTGGTCAATTCCAACTCGTCCCGAAATTATTCAGAGGGCACGTTTTTTGTCATCCAGAAAATTATTTGCATGGTTATGTTTGTATCTTGTTCAAGTTAGCTACATTAATGGAATTTTTTAAATTGTAACAATTTAGACGACACTCAAATTTTTAATGAGCTCAAATATTCCTTTTTGCCATCTATTTTCTGTGTAGGAGACGCCGTTCAATTTCATGTGAATTCCTTCGTCTCTTATGTGTAAGTATTCCTAAAACACTGATGGAAAAAGAATGTACAAAAGTCTTACAATAGAAAATTTGCAAATTATGCATTTACACATGCTTCAAAAAATAAAAAATAAAAAATAAAAAATAAAAAATGATTCAATGATGTACTTTTATTTTGAAATAATTTTTATGGATTTAGTCTTTAGTTTTTCCGATTCGTCGTGATTGCAACACCGCAAAATATTGCTTCAGGATATATACAATTTTACCGTGTATCTCTACCTCTGCATTCCTTCATTACCTCTTCCGTGGCAGAATTTCGTTTTATAGAACTTGATGAGCATTTATCCCCTTTGCTCGAATATACAAGTCATATTGGGTGCGTAGTGATCACTTTATGAGCAAAGATTGTCATTAATACAATGATGATTATTTCGAAAATATTTTTTTATCGATTTACTTTGGGGATGAAAATAGTACGTATTAGTTGACTAACTTTAGAGATTTAAATTACTTTTCCGCTTCCTTTCTGCTCTTTGTCAGAATGGGATCTCTTTCTTGTTTGCGAAGAGTACATTGGTTAATTCCCTTCCCCCACCCTCTTCGCCCACACCACACACACAGTTATACGCAGTTTGTAACAGCTCTTTTGATAATAAATTTATATATGGGTCAAATTCAAACTTGACCATCTCAGAATTGGCTTAAAACTGAATGTGATATCATTACCATTAAAAAACCAAGATGGAACTCATTTATTTCATAATTTTATCATCGTCAATTAAAGAATTCTTTTGTCTAAAACGCCCATAAAATCTGAAAGATTTCTCCGTTAAAGTTTTAGGAAACGTAATTCATAACTAATAAAGATACAATCATTTAATCAATCAATTTTTTTTCTGTTCTGTTAATTTTGTAAATGACCTTTTGAGTACCACGTGCATAAATAATATAATTAAAATTTGTTTATTTTATAAGGGTTATTAAATGAAAATATTAAGTAAGAACTATAATATATAAAAGTTGCTTTCTCAACCAAATTGAGCATTATTGCAATCTTTTGCACAAAACGATTATCCGAAAAATATTTGATAATAGTCCTGGATAAGTTTTTTTATGATACCAATTAAACAGTAATTTATTATTTGCAGTCATCTAAAAAATTCAATTTCTCTTCGGTTTCTTTCTCCAACGTAAACATTAATATTGGATGATATCCATTAAAACATTTAACATTGATTCTCTTTTATCAATTTTCATTATTCAAAAAATATTTACAGAAAAGGTCGGTTTAATAATTTCAATAAATTTATTTTGCATGTTTATTTATTTATTTGATGAAAACAAAGCTTTTCTAAAATCGGGTCAAGGACTTGTCATCGCGCGCATCGCTCATGGTGCTCGTCATTACCTTAAAAATAAATAACAATTTTTTTAAATGAAATAAAATAACAACTAACGGTTGTAAACCAAGGTGTGACCGGATCGAACCCGTACTTGGCTGATATTAGTAGTTACACGTCTTCGTTTCAGAAAGATTTTCCGAGTAATGAAATAGCTCATATCATTACCTACAACTTCTCCATTCGCAAATCGTGACTGATACGACCAAAATTAATTTTCACGACTGAAACAATTATTCTACATTGAGTATTATTCAAATTAATTTTTATTTTAAAAACTTTTAAATTTCTTACCACAATCCTCGAGCGAATTTTTAAGATCACCTAATTTAGAATTTTTACACAATTTTAAGTACCTTAAAAAATGTTAATGAATTCGCTCTCAAAACACGGCTGTCTGTGTACTTGATTTCACGTTTGGACTCTAGAAAGTATTTGAAAGTAATACGCATTATGAAAAAATGACAAAAGCGCCGGAAACAGTGATGCTTATTTTCGAGAGAAGCGATCAGATCCAACGAATCCACTCGTTGCAACACAGTCCTCCTCCTTATAAACAAATAAACTCTGTCAACAGAGCAGTTGCTGACTGCGTAGGACCATGTGGGGGATAATGATCTAAGTTACTCCCCGGAAAAGAGCAAGGGAGCATCCCATCAAAGAAGGGCGCAATGGCAGTGACGGATTTTATACTTGTATTTTATATCAAATACGTAGTTATCAAACTATTACTCTAAAATGAATCTTAGATGTACTGTGCACTGAAAATAGCATTAATAATAGCAAAAGTATTAATTGACATTCTCCCATATGGAAAAGCCGTTACTATCCGGAGGAAACCCGGAGAAAAACCTGGACGAACAGAGATAATGTATACAACCGTACCAACCGTAAAAATACATAAATAAAAACAACAAGCATGAAAAAGAGAATTTAATACTATAACTATAACAATGGCGTAATTTAATACAAGAACTATAACAATAAGAACTATAACAATCACGTAACAAAGTCAAGTGACTTTAACATCACCTACAACATATGATAAACTATATTTATCGGTAAGTTGAATAAATCATTCACTCTTTTATTAAAATCAGTACATTAAATTTAACAATAGCATAATAACAATTTTAACTGCAAATTTGAAGGGATTCATAAATAACTTCATAAAGAGAGTTATGCAAAATTATTCCCAAATGATATGAGCCTTTTAGGCAAAGAGCGGTTGACACGCCGGGACGATGAATATTAGCCTTATTGCGAGTGTTGTGTTCGTGAACTAGACTATTTCTCCTAAAGCAGGAGTGAAATTTTAATACGTCTGTCTTAACATACACGACTACTTCATTAACGTATATGCAGGGAGAGGGAGAATATTTTAATTCTCGAAATAAAGGTTTTCATAAATTTCGAGGGTGAGAATTACATATAATCTGAACAATTCTCTTAGATGTCGTAAGATCAACGATCTTATTTATTATATCTCATTTATTTATTTTATCTTTGTCACCGTAACGTCAAGGTTTTTATTAATTTGAATGAAGTACTCGAAAAAGAAGTAAACCGTTACAGAAAATCTCTAACGCTCAAGAGCAGTTCCGAAGGGTACATGAAATTGAGGGCTATCTCCAGATTTTCGTATTTCGCCATTAAAATGCATCCTTTATATGAATTACTAATAAGGTATAGCCTACAATAATAGAAGCGTGGTTTTTCTAATCGTGCTATTCGGAACAAGTTAAAATAAGGAAATTTTTAAAGACATGTTTCACTAGTTCCTTATGTATGGACGGTTATGCAAATATTTCGAGTAAAACTATATTGAGGGATAGATAAATCTCAGTATTATTGATGTCGAGAAAACCTCTTTTAAGAGACAGGTATTAGATATTATTGTCCTCAAATGCTTATCTGTATAGTTTTCGTGCCAATACGAAACGATCCGATTATGATGAGAGAAATCGTTATTGCGAAACCGAAGAGGTCACCGGACATCAATACGAAAAACATTAAAGTAAGTTTTCAAATCAAATTTCAGGTATTCCAAAAAACATTCTTTAGGAATATTTTCATAACACGTCACTTGAAAACGAAAAAATAGATGGGTCCAAAACATTCTAAAATCATTCTTACAAATTAAATGGATAGTGCGTCGTCGACTGGACGGAATACCGGGTATTACGCCCTTCTTTTTTTTCTAAACTGAACGAAATAATGAACACAAATTTATCTTCATTCATTTCATAGAGAAGAGTATAAATTCAAGAGATAGAATAACACATTCCGAAAAACAGGCCAAAATTGAGACTAAATAGTGATTGTCCAATCCATTCATTTCCCAGGAACATTTTTGATATGTATCGCGATGCAATGACTAAATAATGAATGGATAAAAAATTTAAGAGAAATAATAAAGAATATATATATTTATTGTCAAAAAAGCAGTGCAAACTGCGTATGACCATGTGGAGGACAATAAACTTATTTACTCTCNAAGCAAGGGACCATCCCTTCAATTCCGGTAAAGGGCCTGAGGGCAGAGGCGGATTGAAAAATTTTAGTAAACTCCTAGATAAGATAAAAAATGTAATATAATAGGTTGTCAACAAATTAGTAATTTAACACAAAATATTTATTTCACAAGTACGTATTATTAACAACTATAGATTATTCGGAAAATAGTGTTTATAAATCGTATATATTAAAATAACACTAAATTTAAGATTTGTTTCAATAGACGCCTGTAGAGAGCCTGTATTAAAAAAATCAGCCTCTACTGTACTCAGCCGAGAACAGGAACATTTCCTTCTTGTTTTCAAGTGCACTGACCTGGAAGGGCAGTTGATGGCTGATGGAGGGCGTAGGGAAGATCCCTAAAATCCGCGCCGTCCACGCATCTCCGCTTCCGAACACTATCAGAATCACTAGAACCCACACGCATTGTGTCCAGGAGCGTTCCCCACGTGGAGGCATGTCATCAGCCACTGTCTGTCTGAGCGTGGTCTGAGCTCTCGGCTACGCACCGCGTGGAAAGGCTTTGTCGTAACTGACGTACCATGTTTCTCAAGCAGAGATTCGACGCTATTGGTGGAGCAGTGCATTGTCACGTGATCTCCGGATGGCGCAGTCACAGCCTGCTCCGTTCTCTTGCAAGTACCGGTACTGCTTGTCACAGGTGGCGTTCGCTGTCACAGCGTAGCTATTTTCTCTAAGGCGGTCGCCGTCACATATTACGTTCATTGTTACAATTCACATTTGTCACAGTCAAAAGAATAACTTAGTGATAATTTAAATGCGAATAAAATTAAAAATACATGTAGGTTTTGCTTAAGTCAAGAATAACTAAAACAGTAATTTTTCCTGAATCAGTTGCATTACGAACATCTTCGATAACACTTAATAGGGATGTCCCAGTGCTTTTGCCTGTTCGAAACCCGATTGACATTTATTCTTTATATTATTAGATAAAAGAAAGTCTTTTATTCTTTTCCGGGCAATTTTTTCTAGTACCTTTGAGAGAGCGGGTAAAATACTAATTGGGCGATATTCATTCGGATGCTTAGGTTGAATTGTTTTATGAATAGGATGTACGAAAGCTGTCCTATGCTGTGGGGATAGCACCACTATAGAGAGAGAGAGAGAGAGAGAGAGTTATTACTAATCTCTGTTACTGCCGGAAGAGCAAAGTCGCAACATATTTTTATTATTTTTTCGTTTAGGTTATCAGATCCCGTGGCGTTAGATTGAATAATCGTTATTAAAGTCAGAACATCAGATTAATTAACAGAGGGAAAATAAAAAGAATTCCTTTATGGTACTATCGTGGTTATGTAGATTATTTAGAACTGTTTCTTTTAACGAGCTATCTATACACGGTGCTTGGTTCACAAAATGATCATTTAATTTATCTAGAGGTATATAATTATCACACGGATCTTACTTTTCCTAATCCAATGCTTTTGACAGTTCTCCAAAGCGATCTACTGTCTCGTTTCACACCGAATATGTCGTGATAATATTTAATTTTTTAATGACTTTATTTCTCAGGAATTTATAATTTTTTCGGTCCGTTTCTGTTTTAGTACGGCGGGCAATGGAGTAAGCAATATTTCTCTGTTACATTAATTTCCGGATTTGAATCGTTGTCCAAGGAGCTGGGTGACGTGTTACGCGTGCTTCCTTTAACGGTATACGACGATTTATATGGGTATATATTAATTATGTAAAAACTGAGACTTTACCGTCAAGAGAAGGTTCTTGATATACACGATGCCATGGAAGGCGATGACCTTCAAGAAAAAAAAATCTTTTTTATCCGTGTTCTTATAATCTCGGTATTGAATTATTTTAGGATTATACCTTGGATATTCAAGACTGTACGAAAGGTAAATGAGATCATGATTCGAAATTCTTGGAAAAGGAAATTGTCCGTGAAAGTGTACTTTTTCTGGCTTCGACACGTTTTGACAACGAGCGTTATCTTCATCGGGGCACCATACAAGGAGAAAGCAATGTTCACTATTGGTGTTACTGTGATTTAATTTTTTTCTTTCTTCAATAAATTGTATTGTTAGTTTACTGGTGCTCCTTGTACATAATATTGTGTTTCCATGGTATTGTTAGATGTTTGTCTAGAAGGATTAGAACATTTTATGCTTTTTGTGAATATTTGGATTTGTTATCCTTTTTGTTTTTAATTAATGATCAGTTAATTTTAGAGTGTAATTATGTCGTAGTCCCTCATTTTCCTTTTACTTGTATTTATCCTTTCATTGGTTATCAGAATGCCCTAGAACCTAGAATAAATTAATTTTATTTATTTTTACACATCTTTTTTTTTATTTTACCGGATTACTGTAATTAAACAGTGGCCATATTGTAATCATATTGAAATTTATGTAAAAAAATATCGGATCAAAATATGTAAGAGATATAACGTATAAGTATTTTCGTAAACGTAAGAAAAAGTAAGACTGCTTTGATATTGATGTTTTAAAGATAATTTGTAATCAGCAGTAACGAATTTAGTTATTGCCTAATCAATTCTTTTGAGCGTCATCCAATTTATCTCTCACAACTTATAAAACTATTACCCCGGTTTCCACAAATACCTGTAGCGGACAGCGCTGAGTATAAATAGACTTGGCCCTTTCTCCCGCTCCCTCGTAGCGGAAAAAGCAGGCAATTCAACAATCTTTAAGATACACTTATTTCTTTCGTAAACTTCATGTTTAAATTCATATTCTGATGTCTTTCAGCACTGAACTATATATATAAATGTTT
>NNCF01129240.1:34995-55659 GCA_002313205.1 Laupala kohalensis | reverse complement strand
TAATAATAATAATAATAATAATATACAAATAATTTAACCGCTACAGCGCGTCGAATTTACATCCACCAGAATTTACAAATTCAACACGTTATAAATAATAAAGTTTACAAATTTATTTATTTACTAACGGAAGGTTTATTTGCCTGACAAGAAACGCGCAAAGGAACATATTACAGGAAGTTTTGTATAGTTTCTTACTGTATTAAATATTTTCCTTTGAAACATGCGTGTTTCCTGCAATATGAAAAAACTAAAAACCCGTGAATATTTGTAGTTCTTCAATGTTTTTTTCATTCATTCTGAAATTTTTCGAAGTGGAAAAGTCAAAATCGTCATTAGCTTCTTTAAATACATAATGGAGCAAAGTTTCAGATTTTTTTTCTCCAAGCTTTCGGACAAATATTTCCAAAATGCTGGAGTATAAGTTCAACGGCCACTACTGGGCACGTACTTCATCTGAAAGAAAAACAACGGAAACAAGTTGTTGTAAATTTTGTCTAATTAATTTTCACTAATAAATATTATCTTCGTATAGTGCACAGTTTTCATATAGTAAGTCAAAAACCAAAAAAGGACAATTTTTTGAGTTATTTTTTCATATTTATCGCACTTTCACGAGGGGACAAAATTGAAATCGTCCCCAATGCCAAGTAGAAAAAAATCACTACTTCTCCAAAACCTAATAACTGCAGTACATTCTATTAGTAAATTGTTTTTTGGTTATAATTTCATCGTTTGATGAACCACTGAAGATGACAGCGAAGCTACCGAAAATAAATCGTTCGGTTGAGAGAACGCCGCCTTTTAATTATTTTATTTCGAAGTCGGTCAATATATCACGAAGAACAGAACTATATTCATTATTAATTCCTTCTGAAGGACACTTGGACGCTAAGAGATTGTGTGCAACCTCATGTTTCCCAACAGCAACGATAAAAGGAATACTTGCCGAGAACACTGTGTGCTAGTACATTTGATATTAATGAAACATGTTGAAAACAGATCAGTTGCATGCTCGCTTTATGAGGGAAAGGAAGGGTAGTTGAGTCACGGAGTAAGACATCAAATTCTGAAGACAGGTGTCCTTTCAGTCCATGAAGGAAAGAAAATTTATTTTGATACGCAAAATCGAGGTAAGTGTTTTTAAGGCAGCAAGACCAGTGTCATATATTTATTTTTTTCTCCGAAGATTGCACAAATACAGTGGCGTCACTATCCTAGTCGCGGTCCCCGGGCAAAATGTAGCTCGGGGACCTTTGGTGGTCGTAGTTTCAGTGTATTAATATAATGTTTAAATTTATTTCTTTTATTTTTAAATATTGAAATCAATTTCTCATTTGTAGACTTTAGTAATCTATTAAGTGAAGGAGTTATGTACTTGTAATAATGAAATGATTTATGCAGTATTCTCTTATAACAAGTATACGAGGTGTGGCTATAAAATAACGGGACTGACGCTGCAGTGGAACGAGTGCGCATGCGCCATCCAACATTGACCAACAGCTGTTTAGTTTGAGACTTCCTCTTCAGAATGCAGTTAGTCTCGTTTCTGTAAACAACATCGTTGAGTCATAACCTTCATTTAAGTTAGTGTTGTTATTTTGTTTTGCCGGAAAAATGGTTAGCGTGATAATAGAGCAACGAATTGTTATTAAATTTCACTTTAAACTTGGAAAAACCGCTACCGAAACCTATAATTTACTAAAAGAAGTGTATGGCAGTGAATGTTTATCGCGGACTCGTGTTTTCGAATGGTTTAAGCGTTTTCAAGATGGTCGACAAGACGTTGAAGATGATTCGCGGCAAGGTCGTCCTTCAACATCAAAAACGGATGAGAATGTCAAAAAAGTTGCTAATTTGATTCGGTCTGACCGTCGATTAAGTATTCGTGCAGTTGCTGAATCTGTAGGCATTGATAAAGAATGCATACGGCAAATTTTACGTGACAATTTGAACATGCGAAAAGTGTGTGCAAAAATGGTACCAAAAATTCTCACGGTTGAACAACAATCAGCTCGCACAAATGTTTGTACTGACACTTTGAATGCCATTGAAAATGACTCAAATTTATTGGAAAGGATAATAACATGTGATGAATCGTGGTTTTTTACTTATGATCCGGAAACGAAGCGCCAATCCATGCATTGGAAGACCCCAACTTCACCGAGAGCCAAAAAAGCAAGAATGAGCAAGTCAAAATTTAAAGCAATGATGATTGTTTTTTTCGATATTCATGGGATTGTGTACCTTCACTGGGTTCCTGAAGGTCAAACAATTAATCAACATTACTACCTTGAGGTACTTGGTAAACTACGTGAAAGAGTAAGAAAAAAACGACCAGAAATGTGGAAGGACAAATCATGGGTTTTACACCAAGACAATGCGCCAGCTCATTCCGCGTTATCTGTTAAGCGGTTCCTGACCAAGTACAGCATCCCAGTGTTAGAACATCCACCTTACTCACCAGACCTAGCACCATGTGACTTTTATCTTTTCCCTAAGGTGAAATCTGCTTTGAAAGGTACGAGATTTGAATCCGTAGAAGCTGTTCAAGAGAAAGCGGCAAGAGTCCTAAACGAGTTGACAAAAGATGACTTCCAGCACTGTTTCCAACAATGGAAAATTCGCATGGAGCGTTGCAGGGATAGAGAAGGGGTGTATATTGAAGGTGATAATAAGTAATTATGTATAAAATGAAAATAAATTTTTTTACAATATCAGTCCCGTTATTTTATAGCCACACCTCGTATAACTCCTTCAATTAATGGATTATTTAAGTTAAATATATTTTATGAAGTTTTTAAATACAAAGTATATAATTACAAAGTATCTTAGTAACGGTTTAGTAATTTTGTTTAATAATATTTACATACCTTGTAATTTTAAATCCGGTAATTGTACAAAAAATCCAATAATAAAAAAATAATGATACATTTATTGTCAAAAAAAGCAATTACAAACTGCATTTGACCACGTGGAGGACTAAACTGAGTTGCACTCCAGAATCAAGCAAGGGACCATCCCATCAATTGCGATCAAAAACCCTAAGGCAGAGGCGGATTTATCGTTTCAGCACTTTACTCCTATCAATTAAAATAATTCGTTGGGTGTTATAAAATTTACATAATACCAATAAATATGTTAATAAAACACAAAGTTCTTTCAGAAGTTCGAATTGCAAGTATTGTGTCTGTGAACATGACAGTTTTGAATGAAGCAAGAGTAATTTCAGTAATTCGCTCTTAACAAACACTACCGTTTCATAAATATAAATGCAGGGAACTGTTAAAATATTTAATTCCTTAAATAAAGGTTTACAGGAGTTTCGAGGATGAGATTTACAAATTGTTCGAACAATTCTCTTCTGAATTTTGAAAGTGTGGACGCTCAGTCCGGAATTTCCCCAGAAGATAATGCCGTATCTCAAATGGGAGTAAACGTTTGCAATATATACGCAACGGGAAATATGAGAACTAACAGTATTAACTAAGATTCGGAATATGTAACACAATTTACGTAATAGGAATTAAGATTGTCATTGTTACATTTCCATATGAGGTTGTCTTGGATATGGAGACCTAAGAACTTTGTATTAGTAACCGTTTTTAATGTTGTGTACCGTTTAATGAAAGAGAAAGCTGTGGTAAAGATTTTGTGAAACTATTGTAAAATGACATAGAAACTGTTTTGTCAGTGTTTGCAATGAGACGATTTGATACATTTATATTTTCATACGCCGTATTTCGTTTCAGAATAAAACGCTTAAATCACTAATCTGTCTTGATTCATAGAATTTCTTAAGTAATTTGAGACGAGTTTCAGTTTCGAAAATGACCGCTCTGCAGTCGTCACCGTAAGGCGTAGTTGAAATAGCACGCCAACTGGACACACATCCGGAATACTGGCCGGATAACGAAAAATGATCAATTGTAAAAATTTATCTTTGAAAAAATTTCGTTCATTAATTATGGTTATATTACGTAAAAAATGTTTCTTCATTAATCAAATATTTTTGTTTTAATAATTATTTTCTCTTCACAAACGGTTAAAATCCAAGAAGGTCCCCGGGCAATATCCGGGTGTAGGGTGATAGTAACGCCACTGTACAAAGAAATGTTAAGTAGTAAAGCAGTATTTTTTTTTCAGTGATTTATAAATATATCAAGTCATGGATTTAAAGTTCCGAAAGTCATCGAAATATTTATTTAGCTCCATAATATTGAAGAGCCATTCATTATAAAAGGTCATTCTCTTTCGGTAATTTTGGCATTATTCACCTGATGAGAATGACGGGATTGCTGAATGACCGAGAAACTGTGTGGGAACGTCGTCTGTATCACTTGTACTGCATATTTAGTTTGAATTATGTTCTTCACATCCCGCTGGTCATCTGACCTCTTTTCGAAGAAGATATTGATTTACAGAGTGTGAATCGTGTGATTTGGATTGGTAGCTCAATTCTCTATAACGGCAATCAAGCACATCTATCTGCTCATCCACCATAAAGACGTGTTGATTCTTGTTCACTCTCTGCAGTCTGGTCTGCATTCAAAATGTCCGTCATCTGAACGATATTTAACAATTTTTTAGAGGGAACAATTTGTTAAAGAGAATTAGTCAACTTATGCTTGGTTTGACTTCTCTTTCATTCGTTATATGTGTGGGAGAGCCTTTTGTTATGAGTATCTTTACAGGAGAGGAAATCATCGTTCTACACACATTTCACTTTTTCGTTATTTCATCACGAGTTTAATAATTTCATCACGAGTTTAATAATTTCATCACGACTTTCAATATGTACTCTTGGCCTCCCTTTGCTTCTATGGCATGTTTGCAATGACGGTCATCGATTGTTCTGTTATTTATTCTCTTATTGTCTTCTCTACTGATCTAAAAGCTCTCAATGTCGCTCTGACGACACTATGACAACGGACCCACGAATCATTGGGTTTTGAAGAGAAATCTTCAATAATGGAAGGCCTTATCGTTGGGGACGAGAAAGAAAGTAATGACGTGTGGCACAAGGTGATGTGTGATAGAAACAATTGGGAATATAATGAAGAAGATGCACTTGATGAAGAAGAAGGGGAAGATATAGAGAGCGATGATCGTCATGAGAAAATTGACAAGAGGTGCAAATATTATTAAAGGAATGTATCACACACCATAGGCACATTGAAAAGTAAGGAAAATTGTTATCGCTTTTCACCAGTGGCGGTTCTAGATCATAATCAAGGGGAGGGGGAAGCTAACCGGGGAGCATTTTTGTTTAAAAGTTATGATTTTACAACACAAATTTTATAAATATTTCCTTTAAATATAATGCATCGAATAAATAATTAACAATCTGGTATTATGAATAACAATACAATTTATTTATTAAAGTTATTAATATGCTATTATTAATTTTATTGATCTGACATTATTAAATTCATTCATCTGCTATTATTAATTTTATTAATCTCGTATTATTAATAAAATTAATCTTGTTTTATTAATAAGAATAACGATATTATTGATAACAATAACAATTATAACAATTATTAATCTGGTAACAAGGTATGCCATTTATCAACTTAAATTTTCTGTTAAGAGTTCAGATCCAATGGGTGACCAGTTAATCCGAGGGTCAGTTGAAGAGGATCCGAGGTCGGTTAAGAGGAGTTCTACCGTATGAAATAATAAATAAAAAATAAAAATAAATTTATTGTCAAAAAAGCAGAACAAACTGCGTGTGACCACGTGGAGGACAATAAATTAATTTACTCTCCGGAAGCAAGCAAGGGACCATCCCATCAATTCCTATCAAGGGCCCTAAGGTAGAGGCGGATTGACAAAATTCAGCAAAAATTCCTAGATAAGTTAAAAAGTTAGCTACGAGTTATATCAATATAATATCAACATGTTTGTAATTTAACACAAAAAATTATTTCACTTTAACGAATTATTATCGAACTATTATTCTGAGTATAGAGCTTATATTTCATAAGAATTGAAATAACACTAAACTCACGATTTCTTTTTTCATTAAACGCGCCCCTAGACAAAAACCGAGAGAACCTGTATAAGAAATCCGCCTCTACGCGAAGGAAAACCGGAGAAAATCCCGGGTCAGGATGGGGTACAGAATTATTGTACACAAACGTGCCAATGTTGAGTACACATAAAACTAAATTAATATGAATCATGCAAGAAAATAGTTTTTGAAATTGTTATAAGTTATTTTAAAAGTACAACAGAAATGGTATGATAAAGTACAAGACGGATTTAACTTTAATCAATAAATTCTTTTACATTACAGAAGCACTGGTGCAGGTGGTAGTTTTTAACCGCGGATTTGAAGAGATTCAATTTCATGATATCTTTTATATTTTTGGCGCCGCGGGAGGTTCAGTTTCGAATGAGTATGGTTTTGGCGAACCCACGGCCCCGAGCTGGGGACTGATACTGCGCCACCAGTCCTCGGACATCGTAAGCTTTGGGCATGCTTCAGCGATCACCATTCGCGCTATTTTGGGAAGTTATGTGTTGCAAAGAGCGGAGATCTTACCTTCATCGACCGGGTCGCGAGGAAGGATTAAACCGCTATAAAAAAACCTTCAACCTCAATGTGTCTTACGTGCCGATGAGGTGAATGGGTGTTGAGGAAAAACACTCGTTAGCGGACAACCTCTGGGGCAACTGCCGCACCTCAGTTGTATAAGGTTAGTGGCGTGATGCGGGGGCTCCACGTCACCAGCATTTCCTCCGAACTCGTGGGAAGAAATCACAGAAGTTTTAATTATCTCACCTTGCGGATCGGGTGGACCGCAAGGCGCGTTACACACCCAAACGTCTTCGAAGCGGCCGAGGTTTCACAGCCCTCCCACTTGAGGAAAAAATCAAAGTCACAGAGTATTCTTTACGAAAACGTTTCTATCTTAATGTCACGAATCAATGGAAACTTCGAGAAGGTTCCACCTTTTTATATATTTGAAGGTCTAGAAGGTGTCGTTGGTTCTTTAAAAAGTATTAAAAGGTTGAGAAACGAAACGATGCTGCTTGAAACAAAAAGAAGCAAGCAAGCGTTAAACTACTTCAATGTACAGAGTGCTGTGAGAGTACAACGTCAAATGTGAGCTCCACGCAGCGCTTAACTATAGCAAGGGAGTAATCACTTGCAAGGATATTATGGACATGCCTTACGAAGATTTGGTTAAGGAATGGGAAGCTGACCACGTGGTAGAGGTTAGTCAGTTCATGAGGAAGGTTGGTGGTGTTCCTGAGAAGACCGCCTTTTTCTTCGTGACTTTTGTCCGTCTCAGGCCACGTAAAGATTTAAGAACTGGATGACTAAACCTGGCAGTGCGACTCTATATTCCGAATCCTCTGCGCTCTTTCAAGTGCCAGAGGTTTAGTCATATGTGACGTAGTGCCTCTTCGACTCCAGTGTTAAGTGAAAAAAAACTGTAATTTCAATATTAACATGTATGTTGCCTCAGTTGAAAATACTTTCCTCATCAAGAAGTGATTGCTTAACGGAAACGGATCTATTTTGAAAAGTGAAAGGGACGCTTGTGTAGAGGCTCCTTCGGGTGACGCATGTTAACAAAGGAACTGCTTATTTGTTTTGAAAGTGAAAGTGTTTCTTCGCTCGCCTGAGCATCGGTAAATCCATGTTTGTACACAAGGGGGATGCGTTGCTGGCCTGAGCGTCTATGAACAAAGGGCGCATGGGCAGATCACGTGACTGTTTGTCACTATATAAGAGGATGCTTCATGATGCCTCGGGGTCTCACATGGTAGAGTGGTGAGTCCAGGCGTATGCCGAAAGTTCCGATCCAGGGTGATCGCAGAGAAGCCTGAGGGTTTCTGAGAAACCATGTTGTTGGTTTTGTAGAGTCGCTGAGGTGACTTGAGTTAACTGCTTTATTGAAAGCATTAGTATTTTGTATGATATTAGAAGTTTAGTTCATAATCAAAGTGATATTAGTGTCGGGGAGGATCTCTAGATTTTGCTTCGCAAGCTTCAGCATGTAGGCTTGCTTCGCAGAAAGATTTCCTCCTCTCCAAAATAAAATGTTTTAAAAGGTCTTCAATTGGAACAAGATTTATTTCCGCCTTGTGACATAAAAACAAAGAAATGTACCAGACGACGGGACCAGACGTAGAAAGTTCCGTGCGTACAACTCACAAATGGTTTCTGGCGAGTCGGTGGTCGGAGATGCCGTGCTTGGTGTCGGAATATCCAGTGATTCTTGCTTGAAGAGGCCGGGCGGTGATATGACGAGGAGTCTGTTCACTGCCGGTCCGTTGGTAGAGGTATGAACTTGTGATTAGGTTTCTGGTTTAAATTAATCGGGCGAAGGCGTAGCGATCCTGTTCGCGGCCGATTAATAGGCAGAAGTGAGCGTTGAAAAACTCTGTGTGTTCGTGGCCCATGCGTAGGCAGAAGTTAGTTGAATTCTGGTTTGCATAGACAGGCGTTTGCGTGCGGCCGTTGCGTAGACAGGAACGATAAGTAAGCTTGCGATTTTACGAGTGGTCTGTTCGCTGCTAGTGCATAGATAGGAATGATAAGTAATCAATGTTGGTTGTCACGGGTAGGAGCATAACACTACGTTGAGATTCGTTTATTTATAGATAAACGAAGGTTTTAGTTTGCACGCGGCACGCGTGAACATCAAAGAGTTTCTCGTCGTAATGTTAGGATTTAGGATTCTTTGTCGTCTTCCAGTTAACAGCATGGCGTATCGTCGTAGTCGTCGGCTTATGGGGGAGATTAATCGATATGTATGTATAATAAGTATTAGGTATGTAATATGTAGGGATGTGTCCCTACATTAGTATGATTTTGGATATTTGTTTCCATTTCATCACTTCACTTGATTTTTGTTTGAATTTCAATTGAACTTTGTTTTACAGAACAAGCAACCTTTTTATTCAATTAAATTTTATTATTATTGTTTAATTGCGTGTTTGGTTTTCCCAGTGGACACGGGGTGGTGGCAGCGGTACCTTTACCTGCAATTTAGCGAATGTAAGTCCCTGCGTTGCGTTTCGGGGGTTACAATTGGTTACATCATACAACAACACCTTGTAAGGGACGTGCTACTTGTGGCAAGTGCGGGAAGGAAGCACATGAACCCGTTTCCAACTGTCTCTTACGCTGTAGACACGTGGGTGTTCTACTCATGTCAACAGAATCTTACGTTCGGACGCTGCCTCCCACATTAGTCGCTTCGTACACAAGAGGGGATAGAGGATGAACTAGGATCAGCGTTGAAATAAAATATGCTACAAGGATTGAAAGGAAAGGTGTAATCTTTGGACATTCTTTGTTTGCATTTCAATTATTTATAATTAGGTAGTAGTTGAATTTTGTCTTTGGATTCTATTTTAATGATTGAGATATTTTTTGCCATTATTTAAATGTATTAATAATTCTTGCGTTCAGCCAGAATGTATTGACTATGCCAATGTTTCGATGGAGAACGCTATGTTCATCAGGGGTTAGTTATTCATCAATATTACTTCATGATTATGCTGCTTCATCAACACATCTCCACAGCAATTCAAGCAAAACACTACAACAATTTTAGCGACCATCATGGATACAAAGGAGCATTCCTAGACATGTACCTAGTTTATACCCTACATATTTCTAAGAGAAATTCTACTTGTTACTTTAATATATACACCCACATTTTGTACTGGAGTTATTTCCTTCTGGTATTACACCCTTCGTTATTAGCCTCCGATCAGTGAGGAAGGGTTACCAAAGGATACTAAACCTTTCCACAAGCCTTCCTGTTCCTTCGGCAACCCTGCCCTTTGGAGTTTGTATCACTTCATTTTCATCAGAGTGTTGATATCTGAGAGAGTAGACCTATCTGAGAGAGATTTGTTAGTTGTGTGTGACGTATGTGCACGTTTTGGTGTACGTACAGTACAGTTTACTTGTGTACGCATGCATATAAGTAGTTTGATTGGGTTTACAATTTTTATTATGATTTGATTCGAAGGTGTGCTACGCAAAATGCATCGATTGTACCATGTATGTTACGCGGTTAGCGTCATCAACCTAACGTATACGTTAGGAATCGTGTATGTTATGCAAAAACTTTCTAATAATTAACCAAATACTGTGGAAAATTCCGTTCTTACGAAAATGGTAGCAGCATCACGTGACCGAAGACAATGTCATCCTCGTCAACGAAAGATACAAATGATCTAAATTTATTATCAAGTTTTAAAAGTAATTGTCCTCATCCAGTAGTGAAAATCAGGAGAATTAATTAATAAGAACTACTTTGATGAATATTTCTAAGTTTCGTGAATAGTTGGCAACTTGACATAATCAACGCGGATATAATACCTTGACTAAGGAACTCAATATAGGAGCATTTTCATCCATCGTTTTGGTGCCTAGTTAGATTGGTTTTGCTTGTAATGATGCTGCTTGGTTTGAAAACTTAGTATACAACAAAGTTTTCAATATACATTGGGAAAGCGTCAAAATAAAATATTATTGAAACCCACTTGTTGTGCGTGCTGAATCCACTAAGATAATACAAAATATAACTCCAAAATATACTTGTCTATATAATATTATTTTGATATATGTGTCGTGGATAGATAATGATATCGTATAGTTAATATTATTTTGTAAAGAATAGGCAACGCCTTACCACTAATAATACAGTGTCGTAGGCGTAGAAGTTATTGTGTCGCCTCGTAGAAGTATCTGCGCATACTGGTAGAGTGCGTCACATCTGGTGGCTCATGTGGTAGCGGTCTTACTCTTCGCCAAGTTATCCCGGATTCAATTCCCGGCGGGGCAAGAAAAAAATTTGCAGGCTTATCACATGAATGTCCCAGTTGAAAAGCGATCGTTCCTTCCTCTATTCATCTCCTACTGCTCGTAGTATCAATAATTCTATTACTAAATTCTTCTACTAATCCTTCCACGTGTGTGTAACATCACACCTCAAGCCCTGATGCGATGTTATTTTTTCTTTGGTAGAAGC
Source organism: Laupala kohalensis (assembly GCA_002313205.1). Taxonomy (NCBI): domain Eukaryota; kingdom Metazoa; phylum Arthropoda; class Insecta; order Orthoptera; family Trigonidiidae; genus Laupala; species Laupala kohalensis. The sequence continues at coordinate 44,650 of NNCF01129240.1, read as the reverse complement.
GGGATCCACATAAATACCAAAATCCCTATGGTAGTTTTTGTCGCTGCCACCAGCTCGGTTTCCCGAGCAACCAAACACACGTGTAATAACAATAAATAATGATTTATTACAAATTAACTAGAAATCTGAATTTACAACAGAGACATACTCCCAAAATCATTAATACATCTAATAATCTGTTATTAGACAAATAATGCTGTCAGAGAGCATTATTTACACTTGGTTAAATGTAGTTGAAGACAACTAAATTGTAAAAACCCTCAGGTTATCTGATCCTTCGAAAATATAAGTTGTTTTCCCCAACAACTGACTGCTACTAGTTACGACCCTCGCAACTAGTAATGACTTCATTAAGACTACCGCAATAGCCTAACGAACATCTGGTCTACGCGACTTAGCCTTCGCTCAGTCACATCTCAGTGCTGACGGATCTCTACATTCCCTCGTAAAGAATCGACTAGGATCTTCACTTCTCCCAATATATAGTAGAAGAAGTCACGTGATTAGCAAATAACCACGCCTTCGCCACCACACCTTGCAAACACTCAGTTTGGGTCACCCCTTTGGCTTTTAGGAACGCAGAGACTGCGCCTCAAAGGACAAACCGCCATGGGCGTCACCGAAGTGATTGCAGGCACCTTTGTCGTTGTTCTATATTCGGCACGTACTTCATCTTTTCTTCTTTTCTTCAGGTACACCTAAATTCCAGTGGGTCAACGTCGCCGGCTGCATTCTCCGAATACACTTGTACGTACTTTCCTTAAAAGTGAAAGGTGTTCGTTCAAACAATACCTCAACACTGAAAAGGCTTAGGGTGAATCCCAAGCTCGCCGCACGTCCGTCTTAGCGCCGACCGGCCACTTATTGTAATATTCTTAAAAGCATCGGGCTTGGAAAATGCAAAGATATATTAATATTTCACAAATTGATGGCATGTCCTGGCGCCGACGTTACAGTGTGCCAAGTTGTTGGTAAGTCCAGCTAAACGACCTATCTAACAATAGCCATCCCACCCAACTCCTACCTCATATCCCTCCATGTAGATAAGCTTCAATAGCACTCTACACTCCCCATTGGAAAATGTAATATCGATCAGTCGCGATCTGGGGAGATCGAAGTGCGAGTGAGAGAAGAGAAGGGCGACGATGGTTCGGCGGAGCATCGTGGGTTGTGACGTAATCAGGGCAGTTTGGTGGACGGGCAGGTTGTTTGCGAGTATAAGCACCATAAAGAAGCAATGGGGACATGCTCTGGACATGCTCGAGACCGGCACAATAAACCTATTCGTTGATATCTTTGGGTGAGTTGAGAATTACCGGGAATCGAACTCGAGGCTCCTCTTTGATCGCAGGAGTGTTAATCACTACACCATCCGTTCGCCTTCCACAACTGTACACCATTTCCACCCAACCCCAAAACACGTATGACCTGAGACATCCCCATAGGAGGTAAGTGAACCAGGCGACACGCTATGTTGTGTGCGGTTAAGTACCGCTTTCACATGTACCTACGTGTTGAGATTCGTTATGCATGTATTTCTTCTCATAGCAGGAGTCCTGGGTTCGATTTCAGGTTCTTCGCCATTTTCACCTGACCGAAAGTTATCCCATATATTCTTCACGTTTGGGGTATACGGAATAAATATATGTAAAAACCAAATTTCTTTGACCGGTTTTAGAAAAAAACGTAAAATAATCTAGATTTTACTGGGATTTTAATCCTGTAGAATGAACATAGAAACGTGTAAATATTTTATTGGAAATCACACGGAGGATAAAGACTAATTTATCTTGACTTTTTTTCCTTTATGTGTAAATTTACCTTGTCAGCGTATTACTTAAAATTGGCAGCATGGCACTGTTCGACTTTTAGGGACAAAGTTTTGAGTTAATTATAGTCACCACGTTCTTTGTGAGACGGTAGAGGCATTCAGTTTGTATCTCAGAAATTCAATGGTACAGGTATCTTGAAAGTGCTACAAACTTCCGAGCAATATCGGTTTTCTGTCCACCCAAATCTAACCTTTTCAATTCCTTCATTTAAATAATTAAGTTCTGTGAAATGTAGGCCTTGTTCTCTGAATATAGCTTCGGAATAAATGACGTTAAATGACAATCTTCTGCAGTATTTTAAGGTAGTACCAGCGTTGATGGAATTAAATCACTAAAATATCTGAAATTGGAAGTATTATCTGAAACGAGTAGCGTACTTATTGAGATTTCAACTTCTAAAACAAACCTCACCGACCAGTTAAATGAAATAATTGCAATTACAGTTATTGATGAAATATATTGCGTCTTATGGAGAGAGGAATTATTTTCAAAAAAGGTCACCTTTGAAATCATGAAACAGGTAAGTTAATTACTTTGATTTGTAGTAAAAATTTCCGTATCGGTATTTGTATCGGCTGCCATGTTTTTACATGCTCTTGTGCATTTCAAACGAATCAAGCGAGTTCTTGAATACTATAGTCATTCCATGTCAAATCAACACTGGCCGTCACAGCCTTCGGTCGTTGCGGAAGACTTTGAGATTTGGTGTACAATCTCAGATTTTTATAAAACTTTGTGAGGAGGTATCTGTCATGTAGATTAAGAAAAGTACCAAGTATTGTTGTAAAATTTCAACCCATTTGGAAGTTACAACAATGTAAAATTTTAACAAAACTCCCGAAATTGGCACTACACAATTTTTTTGAATTGCTCTGGAAGCTCTCCTAATTGAGAAAGAGAGCTGGTAGAGGTATCGTCTTACAGATTATTTAATAATCTTTACAATGATATTCTATATGACATAGGGCGAGACGGAAAACAATTAACATGTTCAAAATCAAACTTTTGATTTCTAATTTCTGAAAATGAGCCGTTTTAAAATTTTCAAATTTATACTTGAAATAGTTTATATTCTTGTTAATCATCTGGGAAAATATGAATGTGGGATGAAAATGGGTTCAGTGTTAAAACAATAAAAGAATGTAGTTTTCATGCTGCATACTGCATGCGGAACTAGAATTTTTCACTTAATTCTTGCTATACACCAATATTCTGTTAAATATTGCTCCAGTATGATAATGCAATGTATATGTTGTCGGATAAGCGTCTCATTTCGATATAATTACGGAAAGTTTAAAGTAATGAAGTTCTTGACTCATTTGAAATGCACAAGAGCATTTTCAAACATGGCGGTAGAGCGCAATGGTTTCGGAATTTGTGCATCTCCTCTCGGAAAAAGTTAAATAGTTTTTTCAAATGTCTGGTGACCTATAGATGAAAGTTATGTAAAAATACTGCAGAAAATTTACTACAAATCGAAGTAAAACTTCCATCACTTTAAGTTTTGTCTTATTTGAAAATAAGAGTTTTCTCCATTTCTTATTTATAATTGCAATAATTTCATTTAAATGACCAGTGAGGTATGTGTTTAAAGTTGAAATCACAATAAGTACTTGTTTCTCTGTATATTGAGGCCGATTTCAGATATTTTATTGATGTAACTCTGCGTGAGTGAGTACTACCTTAAACACAAACCGAAATATGTGAAGAAAAGAAGGACGCTCGTAGAGAGATTGAGGTTCTTACGGACTGAACTCGATAAAAAAAACCCATTCATCTTGTAATAATAAAATAAAAAGTCTATTAAAACATGTACTTGCGTTGGGCTTTTAATGAAGTTAAAGCAAAGAATACTGTAGAATGTCCACGCGCCTTCATTCGTGTTTCGCCTCTGCCCTGCGAGAGCGTGAGAGTCATATGAGGAAACGTAATAACCTTTACAGAGAGGAATATGCATGTTTACAAAAAATTATACGTTACTTGTCGAAAGCACTTTGAGCACTTACTTCACCGTCTAACATTCGTGACTTCATGTGCTGGTATTGATCAGAGGCTAGAAAAGAGGACATCAGTACAATAATACTGATTGAGACACAGTCATTGAGACGGTGCAAGGGAAAATTGGAATGAAGTTATAAAATGTTGTTGAGGCAAATATTTGTATAAAATAGAGCGAAATTCAGTTGTTACTCGAGGAAGGTTATATGTTATCATTGTGAATTTTATGGAGCGCTTTCTAAGTAACTGTTTGTAAAAGAATATTTTTCACTAATTACGAATGGAATGAGAAAACCAAAAAGAACCCAAAAACCGAACAAAACAGAAATGATAATGTGTGGTTTGGTTTAGGATTATAGAAGAACGGGTATTTAACCCGAAACAAGAGGAAATCTTTTTAAACACTTTCTAAGATGATAATTGTACTATTTTTACTGTCGGTACTATACCGGGCAGATCCAACCAAAGGAACTTCTCATATTTTATATAAACAAGTTGCTTCTGACATTTACAAGCCCCGCAGTCAAATAACATCAACTGTGAATTCATCGCTTGTTGAAGTTTCAAACCAACGTGAGATACAAAAGAGGGATAATAAGTTCACATACTATGATGTGATTCTTTATACCTATTCTCTTGACAAATTTGACCGTCATGTTGTGAATGGTCCAGACCATATTTTACTCGAAATCAAATTGGTCTTTTCTCAAAAAATGAGACTCACGTCGGGACGTTAGGTCTACTTCAGAAAGGTCCCGTGGAAGTTGTCTTCAATTCAAGATACGTGAATCTTGATAGATTGGAATTCGTGGATATTCCTTTACCTCTAATTCAATCGCCGTTCTGTTTGTTGATGAAAAGTTCCGGGTTTGTATCGTTCACGGAAGTCCTTTATAAACCTTACGATCCCAACGTGTGGACTGCTATTGTGGTGGTTTTTCTGGTTAGTGCTATTGTGCGGCATATCTTGTTTTCCTTTAATTCAAAGGTGAAATCAAGTAGAAGAAGAATTTTGTCTTTGTCGGCGTTAGGACACGCATTGCTTGATATAACACAGGTAAGTAACTTTTAATAATGATAATAAACTGTTTTATTTTGTGGTAAGGCTCAAGCAATCAGACCATCTCTTCGTCTTACCACCGTCAATAATACATAAACAACAATATATACATAAATAACAATATATTCTTAAATAACAATACATTCTTAAATAACAATATATTATTAAATAACAATATATTCATAAATATATGCATTCATGAACATATACATAAACTAGCTGGTAACCCGGCGTTGCCCAGAATTTGTTTAACTTGTTTAGTCCAACGAACCCATTCACTCGCCAGGGGTCGCGCAGGTCGATTTTTCGCTTCCGAGGCGAGACATAACGCCGGCAGCGCGGCTACACCATTTCATTAAAACACTTGTAAAATCTAAACCATTCGACCAAATTTTACGATTTAAAGATGTTTTTAATCCTTGTTAAACTTACAAAACAAAATAAAACTGTTAAATTTGATGATGATTGATTTTTCCTTTTTAAAATATTCTTTTAATTTGAAGTATTTTAACATTCCTATTTTAAAAAAAATGTTTTTTCGATAATGTAGATAAACATTTGTAGATCGACATGGTGTCCCGGACTTTTTTGTAGAGAAACTTGAGACGAACAATATTGCCATTCATAGTTGTCACCTATCTCTAACCGTTAGGGCAGCGTAAGCGAATAAAATTGTCTTCTTTTTTCCTATTTCATCGACTTTTATGGTCAAAATCGTTTTCTATCTTTTTTACGCATGTTTCAAATAAACGTTAGTTTATGTTCATCCTGAACATCTTAACTATATCCTTCACAACTTTCATCACTATCGATCAGTGGTTTAGTCGTGATTAAGTACCAAACTAACAGACACTCTTTCCCTTTACGCTTTTATATATTAGTACTAGCTGAATACTCGCAGTTTTGCGCTCGTGAATTCTGTAATATGTCTCAAATTTTATTTTTTCGCATATCGTCATTGTTTTCCATTACTGTTGGAGGTCTGATAGTATTTTGTGTACCCTCAATCGTTTATTTTCACTGATGTAAACTTAAAAAAGTTTAGAAAACATTTATTTGCACCTTAGGGGTAAGTTTTGTAAAATCCTTTCTTAGCGGACAATGTTGATAATTTTTTGTGTCACGCTCTTCCCAACCCCCGCCTCTAGGGGCGTCGTGCACCTCATGTGGTCTGAAGGGTTCATAATGTCATTGGAAATACGAATATTCATCTCAGAATACACAATAACCATGGACTGCACCCTAATATCGGTCTTTTTATGTTATTTTTACGTTTTACCCTTTCCACCCCCAACTCGAAGAACACAGTTCTCTTGTATGATCTCATCTTGAACATAATGGTATTGGTAGTTGAAAAATCTCGCCAACCCTAAAACTATGTATCCGATGCATTTTTATTTGTGTATTATTTCAGTATTAGTTTACAATTAACATTATCCTTATACCCATCTCTAGCCCCGACCCCCACCCGAGGGGTGTTTCATGAGGGCTGAATTCAGACTTGTACGACGTGTATATATACTACGATCTCAACACTAATATCGGTCACTTTCCATTATTTTTACATTTCACTCCTCTTCATCCCGAACACAAAAGGTGTTTATTCCTTATAGGGTGTGTCTGTCAATGAGGATGTCACTTCCACGGTCCCAAAAATTATTTATTCAACACCAATATCGGTCATTTTTTGATTAATTTACCTGCCCTTCATTCCCATCCCTCTCCTAGGGATGCTAGAGGTATATTATCAGCAAATGTGAACAGAAAGCATTCTTAGAATGCATCTAGGACGTCCTCATCAATTCAAACTATGGTTTCGAATCTAATATCGGATTTTTCCATAATTTTTACATGTCATCTCCATCTAACCCCCTCCCTAAGGGTAAAAGGGATGTCTTAACCCTATAATTCTTGTTGTCATATAGTCAGTCATCTGTATATTATGTTTGGTAGCAATTGCTCCTGATACTCAGAGTTATGGTGGAATACATGTGTAAACCATTCCAACACCTATTTTACCCCTTTGGGATTTTCGCAAAATCCTTTCTTAGAGGATGTAAACTCCCTAAAAGAACCTAACTATTAAATTTCAAGTTTGTATAGAGCATCCATGCCCGCTACCTACACAATGCTTTTAATGTATAACGCATAGCTTTTAGCAATGAAAATGTTGAAAGTAATTTTTATTGTTTTATGTGCAGTTAACACCACGGTGACTGTTATCGTATTTTTTAAATACTAGAAATATATCTACTATACACGAATGCCAATGTACAGTAACAGTGAACTTTACTTACAGAATAAATAAATAAATAAATAAATAGAGACTTTCGACCTTTTTACGGATGATTACGTTGATATTGTGATTATTAAAATATGATGGTACGTTCGTGTTTATTGTTATAACGTGTTACCACCAAACGACGACTCAAATTACGAAGTTGTGAACAATGTATTGTAATAAAATAAGGCCAATTAATTAATTAATTAAAAGGGCTGTCCGGGTAAACTAGTCCCGTGTTCGGGTGCCAATTGTAATAAAATTAAAATAATTAAAATGGGTAGTGTAATGGGTAACACTCACCTGAAAATAAAAGATTTGCCCTAGCTAGCTCGTGCGCTAATCAAAATCATAAAGTAGGTTCGTGTTTTCTAATTACACGCTGGGGTTCCTCACCAAAGGAACACGCATTTAAATAAACTTGACATTTAATTTTGAAATTTCCTTCTGTGACTACTACTACTATTAGACTTTTAGAAAGACGGTTTTAGATTTTAACAAATACACGGACAAAGAAGAACAAAACATAATGCAAATTTACAATGACACAAAGATTCACAATGACTTCACAAAAATAGTACGACATGGAACTCAAATTGAGGAACAAATATTACAAGTAATTGAAATGTTAAGCTTTAAAATATAAATATGAAAACGGACTCTTTTTTGAATTAAAACTACATTAAACTACAATTACGAAACGAAAATTTCAAAAGACTGAAATAAGAATACACGAATAAATCAAAAATAGAACAACACGAAAATAAGAAATTTTCAGAAGAAATTCTGAGAAGAAATACGCAATATATCATTGTTATTTGGTTTCAAAAAGTTTTTGAATACTCATTATAACATGTTATCATTGATGTTGTCTATGATGTATCATTTTTGTGAAATTACACTATAATTAAATCATTGCGGATGATCTTGAAAAGAGAACTCCACTAAAAAGGAGACGTTAAGTTTTTTTTATACAGAAGTGAAGTAGCAGTAGAACAAATTCTCATTGATATTATAACTCAGTGTTGCAATAATTGATATTATTAATAATCAGTCAGTAGAAATTCAACTCCCCTAGGGGACTTACATATAGTAAGTACGTGTTTGGCAAACACGGGGCCCCGAGTTGAGTCTGGCATTGCTTTCACTTACTTGTGCTAAGCTCCTTCCTTGCTCTTTCCTGACCTCCCTTGGTCACCTCGTGTTCTTTTCGAACCCGACGCTATTCGGGCTAAGGTATCTTTCATTTTCCTCATCCCTCTCATTTTTTGTCCTACCCCTCATTTTTTGTCCCCCTTATTCTTTGTCCCCCCTCCTGTTATGTCCCCCCTCATTTTTGTCCCCCCTGCCTCATTTGATGTTTTGAGATATGTTTTGGTATGTTGTAAATCAGGAGGGTTTTTAGTGGGTATGGTTGAGTTGTTCGGCGAGTCCCACACGCGGGGAGAGTCATGTTGGCTCTCCCTAGTGCGTAACTGCATTTTCCCTACCTGTACAAGTTTTTCGGGCTCTAATGGCCTAGATGTCGACGAGCCGTAAAGCCCCACAAAAAAGTAGAAATTCAAGGAAAGCGCCGTGAAACAAATCACTCACGTTTCTCTCAATATAACACTTGAGATCTCAGCAGGCGACGAGGTCGCGCAGGAAGCAGCGGANTTGTTTTAGCACTAACAATCGTCTCTCCCTTCCCATAAATAGTTATGTCGCAAACAACGATCCGCTTCAGCGACCATCACAATAACAGCCGTTTTTTGGAAGTGACTTGTAGCATTTCGAAACTTCTTCGTATTTTAATTATTTTTCAGGAACAACGGTGTCAATATAATACCTCTCCATATTTTAATTATTTACCGCTAACAATGGTTGCAACACAATACAGTAAATATTGATAAAATTGTATTTTTTAAAAGCACCAGTAGTTGTTACACCAAACAAGTTATGTCGATTTCTCATAATTTCTTTTTAAACATGTTTCTGGCATTTAGAACGTTCTACATTTACATTTACAATATAACTTTTCGTCTTGTTTCCACCCACGTGAATAAGAGTAGAAAAACGAAGCGATGAAAGGGATTGGGTCCAACATACTTTATAACACGTAGCTACGTGTTAAAACATCATATTATATCTGCTTTATATCGTGTTACAATAATTATTGACATTTTTCTCATGACTAATTTGATAGGTTAATTTAATTAATTTATTTAATGAAATTTATATTAAAATATATTTAAAAACCAATTACTGTTGTATATTCGTTTTCTAACTTCCACTATTTTTTTTATTAAGGGCAGAGCAACGCTCTCATTTAGTCAACAAGCGAATATTTTTAAGTAAACTTTTAATAAAAGAATTCTTTTTTTACAATGAATTATTATTGTTTCTCATGATACCGGTACCGATGACTATCCACGAGTTACAGCGAAATGTGTCATTTATCGCATTTCATAGTCATCGTCAGCGAATGTTGTGCATTGTTTCAGC
>NNCF01129240.1:10995-27195 GCA_002313205.1 Laupala kohalensis | reverse complement strand
GAACCTTGGGGTACTACGCAAGTAAGTGGCTTTGTTTCTGAAAGACAACGCTGAAGTATTTTATTTTTAGTATAGGATATTTCTACCTGTTGATATCTAACTCTTAAATAAGAAGTTAGCCATTGATTTGGAAGTCCACGAATGCCTAAAGAATGCAATTTGGAAAGGAGAATTCCGTGATCGATGACATCGAATGCTTTGGATAAGTCAAGAAAAACACCCTGAACATTTTCTCCGCGGTCGAGAGATGTGGTAACATCGTTTAAGAAGGAAAATATGGCGATTGTAGTGGAAAAGGATTTCCAAGAACCGTGTTGATCGTCAGAGAGAAAGTTATTTTTTGATAAAAAATCTAGAAGACTCTTATAGAACAATTTTTCTAGAATTTTTGAGAAAGTGGGTAGTAGAGATATCGGATATTTCCAATGTTAAGTTTGTTTCCTTTCTTGTGTAAAGGTTTCACTTTAGCTCTCTTAAATATGTTCGGAAACTTCCCTTCCGATAAAGAACTATTAAAAATATTTATGAGTGGATTTAATATAGCGTGGGACGAAAATTTAACAATAAACTCGGGTATATCATCTATGCTTGTTGAAAATTTGTTTTTTATTGAGCTGATGATTCTCATGACTTCACTGGCGTTAGTTTCAGAGGTGAACATAGAATTGGGTATATGGGTGGATATAATTGGAGGACATTGATTTGGATATATTGAGTTCGTTATATTACCTACTTCTGAGAAGTAAGAATTAAACAAATTTGCGATGTCCTGAGGATTTGATACGATTTTGCCATCGTCTAGAAGAGAAATATTTTCTTCACAATTTTCCGAAGTTGGTGTGTAATTTTAAACAAAATTCCACATGGCTTTCATCCGGTTGTTCGATTTTAGTACCTGCCTGTTGTTTTCCATTACTTTAGCTGCATACTCTACTTTTCGAAAATAGACTAATATTTACGAAAATCATGGAATTCGGCTGGTTGGTAATAGAGTTTTGAAAGATAATATAGACGGCGTTTGTTTTTTGAAGAAATTCTTATCCCTTGGGTGATCCATCTATTGTATTTCTATGTGTTAATTAACTTGCGTTTTATGGGAAAGCTAGAGTTGTAATGTTTTAGGAATATTGAGATAAATACATTGAATTTTTCGTCGGTGTTTTGACAATTGTAAACATCTTTCCATGTTTCTTTACGCAAATAATTTATAAATATGGATTGATTTGTATCATTAAATTCTCTTGAAAACTTGTAAAGGATTTTAAGTGGTTTTAGTTTTTTACTAATAGTCAATACTTGAGCAAAGTGATCACTGTATCCGGTGATAAACACTTCAGAGAGATAAGAGATTCCATTGTTAACGATAATTTGATCTAGCAATGTTTGAGATGAGCCGGAGAGGCGAGTGGGGTTGTTTATCGTAGTAACAAGGTTGAAGGAATCGATAAGATTCTTGAATCGATTAATTGGTGAATGTGCTGAGTCGGATGTACTCAGGAAATCGAAGTTGAAATCGCCACATATAACGATAGATTTAGTGGATTTATGTGTGATATGCTTTAAAACAATTTCGAAGCTTCGAAAAAATATATCAAGATCTGATTGAGGAGGTTTATAAATACTCAAAACAACAATACCGGTGTCGGTCAGATTAACTGCAGAAAATTCGAACACACTATCTACGCAGAAGTTCTCGTAGCGTGGCAGTGGAGAAGATAAAATATCATTTCGAACGTAGATACATGTACCTCCGTGCGGATTTTTTCCTTTAAAATTTTGTCTACAGTAAGAACTTGCTAAATAATAATTAGAAATAGCAGTATCGTTGATGTTGTTAATTAAAAGCCAATGTTCTGTGAGGCATAGCAAATCGAATGGATTTTCGTGTACCAGAATTTCAATGTCAATGTTATGCGAAGAAATGTTCACTGATCTAAGTACAATTTGTGATGTTTTATTACGAGACCAAAAAGACGTACCTACAATTGAAAACAAAACAGGAATTTTGGTTTTTATATATTTGTATACTTTATATATTGTGACTTTACGGGTTGTTATAAACAAATTAATAAATTAAATTGTTATAAACAAAAAAATCTATTTAAAAAAATAATAATTACCAAAAATGTTTTATTCTCACTCAATCATAAGGGGAGGGAACCGAGTACTCACTCCTATTAGAGCCACCTACAATAAAAACACTGCACTCTGGTGTTCGAGCAACAAACAAAACACCTTATTATTCATAATGATTCTAAATTAATTGATACACAGAACACTGGTAAATGGTCACAATGCTACACATTACTTCGCCTACTGCGCTCTTGGAATGTCTTATTGAAAGTCTTTTTACATAGTACTCACCAAGATCTTCTTGATTGTGGGCTCCTCTGTTCATTACACTCTCCTTACAATTAAACACTTTAACTCTTGCACTCGGCCTACTGACATTTAGTTAACAATTTATAGTTTAACAGGCCCAAAATAACATTAACAAATTCCCTCTACACTATTACACAATACACAAGATGTCTCGTGATGTCGGACTGGATGAAGACATGGCCACTTTTGTGTTCCTTGTATGGACTCCCGTTCTCGTGCCTCGTTAATGTTCGTTCCCTCTCTTCTGTCTAAGCGATTTTTCCCCATGCCATTAACTTCCTATGTCTGTCTCGTTTCAGAGTATCCCGACTCACTTCGTACTAATTTGTTATTTCGTCCTTTGCAACATTTACTGTTATTATTTGTTAACTGTATTAATGCGCTTAGCATGTCCTCTGACGGATCACAGTGTAACTTATTTTCTATTATCTATGCAACGACGTTGCCTTCTCTGGCTTACTAATTTGCTGAAGTGACCGTTGACGGCTCATTAACTTCTAAAACGCTAATTACTGGACCTGTTCGAGTCCCTTACTCGCCTGTTCGAACTTTTCACTGCACGAGTTCCCATTTGTCCTTTTCAATCACACGATTCTCTCCTGCACACAAGACAACTTCATGTACGCGATGGTGTTCATGGGCTAATTAGTTGCTATTAATGTTCGCACTTTTCACGCTCTGATCTATGCATTAATTGCATCGAATATCAGTAGTGATCGTTTCCTGATTCTTTTCGGAGAGCCTTACTTGTGCTATCACAACTAATGAACAAATCCCAAAATTCAACAATTCAAAATGTTTGATTTAATTTAAAACTGATTAGTTCATCTTACTATCACCGCACACATTACTATTACTACGAACTTGCGTTCATCACAAATTTCGGCGTGCGATCACTAACGCGTCTTTCCACCAAAAATTTTCAGTCAGTTTATCAAAAAGAACTTTCTCGAAATTTTTCACTGTCTCATCACAGAAAAAAATAATACTTTCGCAAATTTTTCCCCGTCTGACCAAACAAATAAACTCTCGAAATTTCTGCACTGTCTCGCTAAACAAATAAACTCTCGGAAATTTTTCTCACTTCTGACTCAACAAATAAACTCGCAAATTTTTTTCACCGTCTCACCACTGTGCTTCTGTGCCCTATTTTTTTATAGACAATTCGCGTCACGTGACGTTCCGCTTCCTATCATTCCTTCCTTCTACTACAAGCCCTATGGTTCTTTCCCCCCTCTTAATTTTAATTGGAAGTTTCCGAAAAGATGTTAGTTGCTTTTTCATGTTACCAATCACACGATGTAGCTCCGCCCATCGTGGTTTTCTATTGGTTGTTCCCACTCTCTCTACTTCCAAGACATCTACAGCTAGACGAAGGTCTGTCGGCCATTTTGTTATTTGTTCTCTGCACATCTGCTCTGTGCGGCATGCTTCTTAGATCCCATATTTTGTGGTTTTATGGCTAGGCGGCGCGGTACCCCCTCCGTCTGACATCACCCATTTTTGCTACAACTCGTACCAACCGTCGGCCCTCCTTTTGAACCCAAATGTTTTATTACTTCCTTTTGAATTTCGCCATCGTGTGTATTTGCTGAACCCATAGCTGAACCCAAAATTTCACATTTCAATATCTTTTCTTCCCTTGGCGAGCCATGTCCCAAGAGACATGTGCCGTGAGCCTTCTGGTCGTTTGTCGCAAACGTACACCCACGTTGCTTTGGGAAATAATATTCCCTGACATCCGCTCTTTTTCGGTGCTATCTTTTGTACTGAATTTCGATGCTCGTTTTTCTAAAGATTCAAGTTCAAACTTGTCTGCCTCTGAACATGTGTCCTCGTCGCCACTCCTTTGATTTTTTTCAAATAATAGATTTTATAACTTTTTTGTACTCCAAAACTTTCTACAGAGCCTGTGATGTCGCACCGACACTACGCTTCAGACCACCCAGGTCCGTTTCTGCTAGCTCCCATGTTGGCCCATGATTTTATATTAAATTTTGAGAACGTGATATTGAATTATCAATTAATTCAATCCACGGTCTCAATACAATTTAACTATCATATGTCTAAAGGTGAATTACGCACCACTACCAGGTTAATTAATTTCAATAAAACACCATAAAAAATATAATTAATTTAATTACTCTTTTGCCGCAGGTCTACTCTCATCTCACGGTATATTATATTTGACCATGGATTCGGGCATAAGTAAGCCCCACATACAAAGTTCCTTATTAATTGGGAAACGCTCATGAAATAAAATTTTGACTTAATCTTATAATTAAACATTCACGCCATACACCCACACAAAGCATAACACCCAAAAATTCACATGTGTTACATACAATGAGATCATTCCTCCTTCTCTTACACAAAGATAGCCTTTACCAATAACTTAATAAAACAGAGAGAATTTAATTGTATTAATCTAAACATTTTGACAGACGCTCACCATTATGAAGGCCTTGGTAAAATTTATATAATAGAACAAATGTCCTGAGCGTAGGCCGTTGCATTCTTTTCTTTCACAGGACTTTTTTTAAGAGTTGGCGCGGCCACTTGAAAATTTTCATTAACTGGAAAGCACCAGTTTAAGCGGATTACCTTCGTGATGGGATGGTCAGATCATTCTAAAGGCACCTGGCAGATGAGACCCTCGTTGGAGTCCAGCGGGTTGAAGTGCACCCCCTGTTCAGCAGCAGTAACAGCCTTCATCAGCGATCTGCGTCAATGGGCGATGACGTGCTGACACTGTCCTCGTTCTCCCCACGAATCAAAAGTTGTTCTCCGACTGACTGAGCACTGTGCGACTATAGTGAATGGCACTTCTCACCATAATGAACGAAATGTCAAATTTCCGCGAAACTCGATCTTGATTTTTTCAGAATTCTCGATCTAAATCTTTGAATCTCCGAAAGTAACATGGAGACTGTGGATTTCAAAAATTCATCAGACAAATCTAAATAAGCGTCGGATATTTAGAAATTCCGACGACGCTGCTGAATTTCTTAGCATAAGTCTTAAAATAACCACAAACTTGTAGTGCTCGAAAAAATCTCCGAATTCAAAATAAAATCTCCGAAAATACTGTCATCTCAAAATCACCGGAAAAGCGTGTCTAAAAATCTCCGGAAACATCTCTGAAAAAGTGGTCTAAAAATCTCCGACAAAAAGAGTTCTAAAAAGTGGTCTCGAGCCCCCTCGGTTCTCTATTTTATCTCTTCTGTTCCCACTCCGTACCCTCGAAAATTCTCTCACGTGACTTAATTTCAAAAACCATGTGACTGTTTCTAACCAGTCACCTGATTTTTCCCTTCCTTCGACAATGTTATGACTGGCTGAACTCTCCACTACCGGTTCGTATTTTCAGCCAATCCACTTGCTCCGTTTCATACAAATTTCCCCACTTCAACATTTCTTTCTGACTCCACCGGCTTCTTCCTAATTTTGAATCCAACGTCTTTTCTAGAACAAAATATCAAGCTCTCGAAAGTTCCAGAACCTTTCGACCGTTGATCATTGTCTTCAAATCGTCTCTTCCTTTTCCATCTGCGCCACCCACAGCCCCAGAACGGTACGTTGTGCTTCGCCGCCGCCTCCTCATAAACCATCGTCCAGCCCCTTCTTGACAAGTGCGCCAAACGTATTCGCACCCACGTCTGCCGTTGTATACCGCCGAACCATTCTTTCCCTTTACACTTTTAAAAGGAGGCTTCCTTATTCCCCATCCCCCAAACATGTGCTCCCTTGTTCAGGTTATTTAATTCCCACAGCTATGGTACTAGCATCTCACCATTTCCGTTGACGTTTATTTAACGACGCCGACGCTCGCGTCTTAGGAATTTCCTCTCTCATCCCACTTTCAAACGAAACCCGTGCGTCATTTTTCGACCACCCACGTTCTCCGAACTCCCGTCTTTCGGACATATTTTATTCTTTCTAATTTTGTTTTTATATTATTATTAATTATGAATTATTAAATTCTTACTATATATATATTAATATAAAAGTGATTTTAATCCGGACTATATCGCTGTTAAAAGGTAAGGATTAAAAAATGGCATGTCAGTCAATTATTTTGTAGTGGACGAGTTGAAAATTATTGAAATTGTTTCAGCTAATTCGTACCTTGAACACATGTTGAAAATGTGACTCACATAGAAATGAGCTACTTTCACACGGAAATTAAAACACCATTTATAGAACCAAACAACACGGAAATTAAAACACCATGGCACTGGCACTGTGGAGCACATTTCTTTGCTTCATGTTGGTAACGAAGTCTTCGTAGCGTCTTCTACCAAAGGCAGTACTATGGAATTCAAGGGTAGCAACCACATCTCGACCAACAAAACCTTCCAATTTGGTGACTACCCCTTAACTATTTTAGTTATCCATCTAGGACCCAGAAGTTTTCGAATATATTCAACACATTTTTAATTCACAACTTCTGAGTACCCACTCGGGGAAGGAAACCTATGGTCAGGAGAAAATTACTATGGATCGGGACTCGAACCCGAGACCACCGACCTTTGACAAGATGTGAGCTATCGGTGTACCATCCGCTTCGACTCCCGAAGCCCAAACACAACATCCACCTGGCCTGTTTCAGTGGAACTGCGTCACACCCCATGCAGGGAATAAGCTCCGTATGCAGGGAAAAGCGCTTGTACACGATTTCCACGTAGTTACGTGTCTTACGTTAAATGCAATATTTAACTCACGTCTTTCAAGTACCTACTTGGGGAGGGTAAGTTTACGTCGTCTACGGCGAGGAGGTTCCTTGTCCAATTTCAGATCGTCGCAGTTTCCACTTTGCCTTAGATGATGGATATTGAACATATGTTCGAAGTAATGTGTACGAACATTGTTCCTCAATTTGTAGGATGAATCTAAAAATTGGCATCTGTTTTAGCGTTTGCAAATTACTGTGGAACGAATTGTGTTTGGATGTGAACATCCTTAACACGAAAGTTTTTTTACTTCGACATCGCGTATTATGCCATATTCTTCTTATTTTGTTGACTTATACTTGTTTTCACGTCTAAGTAGTAACAATTTTTAAATAAATAAATAATTTTATAAATAACTTTATTGTCAAAAAATCAGTTGCAACTTGCATATGACCACGTGGGGGCAATAAACTTAGTTACTCTCTGGAGACAAGCAAGGGACCATCCCATCAATTCCGATCAAGGGCTCGTGTGCAGTGGCGGATTAAATGTTTACAAAAGAAATTAGTTAAAAAATACCTACTGTTATCCATTTATTATTCAAAATAAATTGTAGATATTTGGGCACTAAAAATTCGAGATTAATAAAAAAAAGTATTAATTACATTCCCGCCCATGGAAAATCCGCCACTACCCGGAGGAAAACCGGAGGAAAACCGGAGGAAAACCCGGGCCAGAATGGGGCTACAGAGATAATGTACACAACCGTGCCAAGATTGCGTACAGTTAGAAATAAACTATTAATAAATAAAGGCAGCAACAAAATCAACATGAAAAGGGAATTTAATCAATATCTAGAGTACAATAACAATGACATGATAAAGTATAAGAGATATTAACATTACTTATATCATCCGATGTCATGTGGAAAACAATATTTATTAGGAAATTGAAATTCCCATTAACTTCATTTATTAAAATCTGTAAATTCTTTCTCATTAAAAAGCAATAGGACATTAAAAAGCTTCTAACCGCGAATTTAAAGAGATTCAATTAATTTATATCTTTTAGATTTTTGGGAAGGGAATTATAAAAAATTACTCCTGAATTATAAGGACCTTTGTGGCAAAGAGTTGTGACACGCCAGGACGATGATTATTAGTCTTATTACGAGTGTTGTGTTCGTGAACTAGACTATTTCTTCTAAAGCATGGGTGGGATTTTAATAATTCTGTCTTAACAAACACGGCTACTTCATAAATGCAAGGGAGAGGGAGAATATTTAATTCTCTAAATAAAGGTTTACATGAATTTCGGGGGTGAGATTTAAACTTAATACGATGCAGTACCATGCCCTTTGCAATATTAATTACTTCCTTTTCTTAAATCTTTAATTAATGTCTAGTCCTATGTATGATGTATTTAACTATACACTTAACATTTTGCTTTATCAAAACCTGTGTTAAATTTTAGACAGTTTTTGACAATTTTGGGCAAGTTTTAAATATTGCGAAATTTAGTAAAATTCTGCCTCCCATCTGTGGACTATGAATCGTTATATACCCCGAGCAAGATGCGAACCGTGCATTAGCTTACTATCGTTTGGAGAGTTACTGTTTTACGTAAGGGACCCCCCAGATGCACATGAAAACTAGAAGCACCAAAATTCAGGTTCATGTCGTTCCGATACAGGGGTTTCATAAGCAACCGAAGGGCCACTGTTACAAGGCAGACAGCCTAACATACCACGTCTAACTTAGTTTGAGCTGACCTAACTCCGAATATCACTGTTACATGTACACGAAATGGCCTAACTCTTCGTTCAACTCTCCAAAAGCCAGTATACAGTTAAACCCATCGACCGGGGTGGGTTTAACTGTGACGACCGCAGCGGCTAAACGATGTGATTGGCTAAGCTGCGGCTGACTGGTCTAAGCGATATGATTGGCTAAAAATTTTGAGGTCGACACCAGCGGCCAGCGACACACCGCCATATTGTTTGTCGTGTGTTGTTTTAAGGTTTTGTCCTGGTGAATTTGTGTTTTCGAGTATTTTTTCCTTGCGTATCGAGTATGGATCTCGGTTTATGGAACCTGCACGATGACGAAGAGGCAGCTGTCATGCTTCTTGATTTAATTGTTCGAGTTCCGAGTCGTTTCCGACATCGCCCAGATTTCGCTGTGGATCTGAGCGATAGTGAATTTGCACTTCGCTTCAGATTGTCAAAAGAAGTATTTTTCGATATTTTGGAAATGCTTCAAGATGATATTTCGTCAGCTACAGAAAGGTGAGAATTTCGGATAACTTTATTTCATATTGTTTTTTGAGTTTAAAAAAGTATGAGGAATAATAATATTTCACTTCTTAGATTTTACTCGTTCAGTTTCTTGTTAAGTTATTAGTTTTATCGTCATGTGAATACTAAATTTATGATGATTTATTACTATGTGATGAGTGAATCAGAACCTGTTTTGGTTCTAGCATTGTATTGTTTTGTTTTTGTCTCACTTCTTTGGTATCATTTGCTCTAATACAGGAACCACGCAGTTTCTCCAGAATACAAAGTACTTACAGGTTTGAGGAATTTTGCATCTGGTGGTATGATTCTGCCAGTTGCTGATTTTTGTGGTGTGAGTGAGTCTGGCTGGAAGAGTGATTTGAGAGGTAAGATTAATCTACATATTTGAAGTTACTGTTTTGATGTGTATATTATAACCCCTTTTCTCTAGGTGTGTTGTTCCCTCGCAAGGAAACTCAAAGACTTTATACAAATGCCACAATCTACGGAGGAGAGGCTCTTGGTAATTGCCAATTTTCCTAGATTTGTTGGTGCCATAGATTGCACCCACATTAAGATCCAGTCACCAGGTATAATTAATGTGGAATTCCAAATGTTTTGTGTTTTGATAAATTATTCTCAATGGAATTTGGTATTAAACATTACCAACCTCCAGCTTTCTGTTATTGAATATGTGTCATGCATTTTCTTATTGTAGGAGGCAACAACGCAGAACTGTTCAGGAACAGAAAAGATTACTTTTCTTGGAATGTGCAAGTTGTCTGTGATGCTGAGCTGCGCATCATGGACATTGTTTGCAGATGGCCTGGTTCCTGCAACAATTCGATGATATTCTCCAATAGCAATCTGCACAACAGATTTGCTGGAGGAGAATATCCTGGGATGTGGCTTGGCTTAGATGAGACAGTGGGTATGCATTTCAGCCATACCTGCTCACCCCATTGCCGTGTGCCACCACTAGAGCTGAAGTAAGTTTTTATCTGTTGATTGCCCTATGTACCTGTCACAATTTTAAAATGGGGTGTAATGTGTTTGCAATCAAGTAAATTACTTCGACTGTAATTATGTTGTCATATTCATGAAATTAGATATTTTATTAATATTTCGTGAATTAGTCCTCAAGGGATTTTGAATATTAAATGTTGGACAGAATTTTTCCGTACGATGGGATGGTTGAAAAGTTTAATAGAAGACGAAAAGAGTTTACGTCAGTGTAAGGTAGTATGAGTGAGCAGGTGACTGATTTTTAATGTCATGATTTTTTAANCTATGTACCTGTCACAATTTTAAAATGGGGTGTAATGTGTTTGCAATCAAGTAAATTACTTCGACTGTAATTATGTTGTCATATTCATTAAATTCGATATTTTATTAATATTTCATGAATTAGCCCTTAATGGATTTTGAATATTAAATGTTGGACAGAATTCTTCCGTACGAGTGATGGGAAGGTTGAAAAGTTTGATAGAAGACGAAACTCTGCCTTACGTCAGTGTAAGGTAGTATGAGTGAGCAGGTTTTTAATGTCATGATTTTTTAAAATGAAGTAATAAACAATTATCTATGAACTCTGCTTGCTATTTTTAAACCTTGTGGGGCTAATATTGAAATAAAACTCTTGAATTGGAATGGGACTTCATACATGATACCTCAGAAGGAACAGTTTTGAAGTTCACATGTACATTCCAACACAATCACATTCTTCACAAGTGAATATTGAAAAAAACATGAAATTTGCTTTACCTTTCCAGACAATTAAAACTATTCAATAAAAACTGTATAAAAACTAAATAACTTGGTTACAAACTAGAAACCATTTTTCAAGTAGGTTATTTCTATTTAAATGGTATATTTTATTATTTACATTTTTAATGTTCAATAATTCATGAATTAGTTACAATAATTAAAATCTCATGAATTGTTATCAGCAGCACCTGGTACACTACCTGAAGTGTAAGACGTACCATCATGATAATAAATTTTTACTTTTTTCAGACATTATACCAAGAATCTCATGTCCGTACCTGAAATACGGTGGAAAGGTGGTTCGATGTATGGAAGAGGTTTTTCTGTTCTGGGAAGGGGGATGAATGTGTCTCTTCAGAAGAGTCTGGTAATTGTTTGTGCTGCTACAATATTGCAGTGAATGCAAATGAAGAAGAACCACCTCATGAGCACGTTCTTGAGGATTTGGGAGCCATTCCATGTCCACCACCTTGTTACCAAGGAAATGCTGGTCTAAGGAGAAGGGTGGTGAATGAACATTTTACTGCATTATAATACAGTTATACACATGTGTTGTATTGTTTTTATTGTACATATTTTTTGGCAATAAATTTAATTTCATTCTTTCTTATTTTCATGTCCAAATTAAAAATTTGTGTGTTATTTGCTATTCCTTTCCCTAAATTAAAATTAACATGCATGATGGATAGAAAAGATATTTCAAGCTTGTGCTTGAATTTTTTTACTATGTGTTAGACTAATGAGACATCAATGCTGTCTATATTTAAAAGAGTATTTTATCTCATCAATCTAGGTATTATGTTCTCAAGATGAATATAATAAAAATATCATTTCTCTGGACATACTTGTGACAAAAACTTGGAATATTAAAATGGGTCATGAAATAATTTCCTTCTGGGTTTTCCTTTAGTACTGGAATTGAGATTTTAAAAGAATAATTTAATACAGTAATTTCAAATTTCCATAGTTTGTAGTTTACACAAGTTACCAATGTTAAGAAGAAAATGTTAGTTTACCTTAAAAATATAAGGCAAGAACTTGAGAAATTTATACTTAATATTGAAAAATGAATGTGTACCATAAGAAAATCAGTAATTTGCTTGAGCTTGTATAATGAAAGTATTGACTTGAATTTACTGTTAATGTTGTATATTGAAAAATTTACCTCTCCAGTAGAGTATACTCTCTTTCTAATAATTAACGCTATTCCCTAATATGTTGGTCAACTGGCAGAACATTCTGGATTAGATTTAAAGAACACATACATGCACTGAAACACACTACTTTCTCACAATTTGCAACTCATCTCATCAACTCCCCACTCTTTCAAAGATGCCAAATTTTTAGAAATAGAAAGTCAATTTTATTTTAGAATACAACTTGAGGCACTCCATATCAACAAAATTCTGAAGAACCCTAACATTGATATCCTAATGAAAATTTGGAATCTAAACATTCCACAGATTTCCTTCACCTCACCATAGAGTACACCACTCCCTCTGAAAGTACACTTTCCTGGTTCCCTCCCAGACTACACCATATATTTAAAAGCGTTGACCAGTTAACTAGGAGCACTGATTTACCACAAGAATACTTATTCTTGCATGTTCAATTACTTTCTATAGACATATACATTTTTCTTCCAATTTTCAAATAGATTCATCTAATATTTTCACAACTTAAATTGTCTTCACTTTTCTGTATTTTATTATTAGTGTATGTCACAATGATTTCCAAAGAAGTACCTTATTATGTAGCACTGAAAGCACTACATGATTAAAAAAGCTTTTGGCAATAAATAGTTCAGAAAGAGACACTATGTATATCAAGGTTGATATTGAAACCAGAAAATAATACAATTTTACCAGAAATGATTGAATAAAAGATATTTAGCGAATGAAATACAAATATGTATTACAACTAGCTCCAACTTAATGCTGAAATTCAGGGATAAGATGCTTGATTCTGATAGAAATAATACGTTGATAATAATACACAGTTGAAAACAAATTAACTAAAATAAATTTACCTTATTCAAGAATTTTGTAGCAGTACAAGCAAGGGTAAGGTTATGATGAAAAGGGAAAAAAGAACAAGTTAACATTATTGATGGAAAATCCATTTATACCGTGCTCTCTCCACGTGATTTAAAATAAGTGCCGTAATCCAGAAATTGTCACCTTTGTCAAAAAAATATAAAACATTGTCCCCTGTTGTCCAAAAATCAGGAAGAATAATACCCAAAAACGTAGCCATTTTCATCAAAAAGATCGAGAAAGCTGATACTGTGCCCAAAAAACAAAAAGAAGAATCCGTTAGAAGAGTCAAAAGTCGAAATTTACATAAATTCAGAAAACACCTTCGCAAACACGTATCCCAATAACTACCTCAATACAACACCGGAAATATTTGTATCTGTGCGTAAAATACAACCAATCACATTTGCGGAAACTTTCGTAAGATTTTGCACTCGCTCACGTGTAACCAACATAACATCTGGTAAGGTATCTCGATTTCGTAGAGATCGCTTGTTCGGTACTGCCAACTAACGTTGGACAAGTGCTAGCTAGCCCGTGTCGTTTATCCCTCGCTTGCTGCCTTGTAACAGTGTGCATCAGTTAGGCTCGAACGGTCTAACGTTAGTCCGTGTCAGCTATACCATCAGTTAGACGGTTGTTAACTCTGCCTTGTAACAGTGGCCCTAAGTCTCTTAGAAAATTATTATCTTTGGCGTAACGTGTCTTAAGTCAAGTGCACTGCCCTAACATTGTGTTTTGTATTGCTCTGCAAAGGTTTTGGCACCCAACGAGCACACAGTTTTCGAAAATTAAGTTTTTCAGGAACAATTTCATGAAGAAGTGATCGTAAAATTTGCGAAGATTTTGTAGAAAGGCCAGATATTGTAAAACGACGGTTTTCACGAGTTCTTCAACTGTACGATCCAACCCTTCATCAACCAAAGATGGACGCCCACTTGGTTGCGCATCATGCACTTGATGACGTCCTTCATTGAACTTTGTGACCCATCTTCTTACCATTGAATCACTCATCGCATTTTCACCGTACACCTCACAAATCTGTCGATGAATGTCGAATGGCTTAGCGTTCTTCGCATTCAGAAAACGAATTTCAGATCTAATTTCGCACGCGGTGGGATTCTCAATCAATTTCGTCATTCTAACAAAGCACTATAAAGCGTAAACAACAAACAGCGATCTCAAAATGTCGTCATCTCCTTCTCCTTGACTCAGAGAAACTAGTTTTAATATTTATAAAAGAAATTATTAAATAAATACATGCTGTTATCTATTTATTATTCCAAAGCGAACCGTAAAAATTATGTACTCTTAATTTTCGACATTAATAGTAAAACAAGTATTAATGACGTTTGCGCCTCTGGAAAATCCACCTCTACCCGGAGAAATACCTGGACCGGTATGGGGCTTAAGAGAGAGTGTACACTATCGTGCCAAGGTTGTGTACTGTTAGAAATGAATAATTTTAAATAAAAATGTTCAGAAACAACATGCATGAAGAAAGGAATTTAATTAGTATCTATATTACTATGACAATGGTGTGCAATGGAAAACAATATTTATGTGGAGATTTAAACTATTCTTTGATAATACCAGTAAATTCTTTAATATTATAGAAACAATAACATTAGAAAGCTTTTTACAGCAGATTTGAAGAGATTAAATTTACTTATATCGTTTATATTTTGAGAAGGGAATTATACAAAACTATTTCTGAATAATATGGGACTTTTTGTTAAAGTGATTGTGACGCCAAGACGATGAATATCAGCCTTATTTCGAGAGTTGAGTTTTTGAACTACACTGTTTCTTTTAGAAGAATGTTTGGGGAATTAAATTAGTGGGATTTTAATCATTCTGTCTTCATATACACGACTACATCATAAATGTATATGCAAGGGAAAGGGAGAATCTTTAATTCTTTAAATAAAGGTTTACATGAATATCGGGGGTATGATTTAAATATAATCCGAACTATCCTCTTTTGGATTCTATTGGAAGTAAGACTGTGTCTTATCGGTTGGGGTTGGCGGTTCCAACCCGAACCGAAAACCGTTTGGAGTCGAATGAAGTCAGCAAGTAGTATTTACTTTGAAAAATTCAAACGGTAGATACATTTAAAATTAGCTCTAGAAATGAATATGTTCTACAACTGGTATGTTAAAATTTTATAACATTTAAATTGTCAACACTCAAAAACCATTGTCAAGCTCAGTCGACATTCAACCTGTAAGTGTACAATTGTAACAACTGATTTCTTCAGTTTTGTATGCTCAAACTTTAGTACACGGTTATCCGGTTGCGCATTGTGACGACAATAATTGCAAAGAGAGAAATAGAGAGTATAATACTTGGAATTCTTGAGTAATCCCGTTTAGGAAGTTGAGATAGTGTATGTATGACCGCACATGGCAAGACATGTGGTTTAATCCATCCACAAACAAGCTTAGTCACAGCATATACAAATTCCCTAATGACACAATATATTCATAATATTTTAAGAATTATGTTATGTTCATAATAGTTTATTTGTAATTGTACGCAACCTTGGCGTGATTAAGTTCATTATCTCTGTTGCCCCATCGAGGCCCTGGTTTTTCTCGTTTTCCGTAAGTAGAGGCGGATTTTTGCATAGTCGGAATTGTCATTAATACTTCTTCTTCTTCTCATTCGCGAATGGGTCGCGTAGGACCACGCGGAATCAACACTTATTGGCCTTCTTTTTAGCCCAGTATCCCCTCATACGCAACGAATGGGTCTGTTTTCGTTGCTCAGACCATGTATTTTGTATGGTTGTTTTTTTTCCTTCTCGAAACCCCGTCATTTATTCATTTTTCTCGGGGGTTTTAGAAAAGGTGTGAATCTGGTGTGTCAGTCTTTCTAAATGTCCTATAAATTGGATTCTTCGCATTAATCAACCAACACTCAGGAAGAAGGTAAAAAAATGAAAATAATTTCTGCCTACGTTTCGACGTTCAATACGTCTTCCTCAGGGCATCATTCCTTTCCTGCTCATCCTCACTTCTCCCTATGACTGAGTGTTAGTTGTTAAAATATAATACTT
>NNCF01129238.1:0-21575 GCA_002313205.1 Laupala kohalensis | reverse complement strand
GTTGCATTCCTTTTATTTGACCCTATTAATGGTAATTCTTTCTTAATTGTTTTGTAAGATATTGAAGAAAAAAGAAGGTTTTATTACATATGAGTGTGACTAAGTCCTTTCCAGTATTTAACGTCATCTTAACTTGTAATTCAATCACACTTCATACACTTGTGTACAGACTTGTTGATGATAATTATGTCAAATTGTTGCTATAAAATTTTCACGTATGATGAAATTAAAAACTCACTATTCAGTGAAAGAGAAGTTTACTTGAAAGCTTTCTGTAAGAAAGAACTGAACTGAAATTAAACAAGTAAAAATGATTTAAACAAAATGTAGATAATTAGAAGTAGAAGATGTGCAATCACATTTCAATGAAGCACCATTCTTGTGTGGTTATTCTTTCTTAAAGGTAAAGGTTCATGAAAAATTCAAAAGGCACTTATCCATAAATTTATGGTTTTTTACTGTAACAAGGAAATGTTACACTACTCCTTGAATCATGTTGTAAACAAGAAATGCACATCCAATTTTATTCACAGTTTTTCTAATCCTCGTTACTAAAATATAAGTCTCGGCATAAACTAAAAGGAATTCACCTTACCAAATTAATTTTAAGCACAACAATAATTCTCAGTATTTTTACAATCAATTTTATTTTATTTAACATGGAATTATTCTTAACATAGCAAAGATTATCTTTCACAACAGATTGTCCTGCGTTGTATTTACATCAGTGTGATAAATTGTACTTCACTCATTCTCTTCATATGGCAGAGTATCAAAATGATAAAACACCATAAAAAAATCAAACCAAAAAATATTATACACAAAATTGTCTTTAAAGCTTTGCAGACAATAATCAATTTGGAATAAAATTTAACCGACTTTAAATGTAAAAAACTTGCAATCAATGCGGATCAAACACATTAAAATTAAAAGAAATGAAAATGCTGTCCAATCCACTTCTAAAATATAAATCATTTCCTTTATAATCAAAGACACCATAAAGACAGCGGCAAAGAAGAAAATTTTAATTTAGTTCCACTTTTACCATTTTATGAATTAAAATAGTTGCTACAATAAGAATTATTTATACCAAGAAAAATAAAAGTTTTATTTATTTCACATTGGAAAGGTTTCTCCTCATTGTGTTTGCAAATCTCTTTTGTCAAGACCTCTTTCTTTATACGATTTTTCTAATATTACACATTTGTGCTTTTTTCTTCAGTGTGTGTTAGCAAGTGTCTCTTAAATTCAAATTTCTCAGTTAATGATTTTTTATATACTTCACATTAATAAGGGTTTACCTTAGTGTTTGTTCGCAAATGTAATTTAAGATTCTCTTTTTCATTAAAAGATTTTTCACATATTTCACATTAGGACGGTTTAACCAAGTGTGTGTACGCTTATGTACAGTGAGAAGTTGTGTACGATTAAATGATTTTTGACACATTTCACATTAAAACTTTCTCCACAGTGTGTGAACTCTCATGTCTTGTGAGATGATGTTTCCGATTAAATGATTTTTGACATATTTCACATTGATAAGGTTTCTCACCAGTATGAGTTCGCAAATGGCTTTTGAGAATACGTTTATGTTTAAAAGATTTTTTGCATATATCACATTGGAATGTATTCTCCCCAGTATGTTTTCGTAAATGTAATTTTAATTTATTGTTACTAATAAACGATTTTTGACATTTTTCACATTGGAACGGTTTCTCCCTAGTGTGTGTACGCGTATGAATTGTGAGAATATCTTTACGACTAAATGATTTTTTACATATTTCACATTGAAAAGGTTTCTCATTAGTATGTGTTCGCAAATGGTTTTTGAGAATACGTTTATCTTTCAAAGATTTTTGGCATATATCACATTGGAGTCGATTCTCCCCAGTATGTTTTCGTAAATGTATTTTAAAATAACCGTTACTTCTAAACGATTTTTGACATATTTCACATTGGAACGGTTTCTCCCCAGTGTGTGTTCCCAAATGCGAGATGAGAGAACCTTTAGTTGAAAACGATTTTTCACATATTTCACATTTGTACGGTTTCTCTCCAGAGTGGGTTCGCAGGTGAACTTTTAATTGATTTTTCTGAGTAAAAGATTTTTTACATACTTCACACTGAAATGGTTTGTCCACAGCGTGAATTAGTATGTGTGCTTCAAAATGATGCTTATGAATAAACGACTTTCTACATCTAATACATGAATAATTCTTCCGTTTGGTCGAATAAATTTGCACCTTCCTAGTCAGTCTATGTTCACATCTTAACTCTGAAGGGTCCATGTGGAATGAATCCCTTGGTACTATCTGTTGATGATTGGTCTCCTCTTCCGTGTTCAAACTAGGAATATGGGACGAAATACTTTCAGTTCTCTCCATCAAACCCCTTCTCTCCTCACAAAGTTGAATTTGCGACAACGCTAATCGATGTATATCTGAAACATAACACACAGTTCCGCCTTACATCCGATGTGAAATTATCACAAATCACACAAAAAAAACAACAACATATTTTCTCAACATATATAACAAACCCAAATTTAATGCTTAGAGATGGATTGAAACATGTAGCGTGTTTACTACGATCACTAAGTTTAAACTAATTCATTATTTGGGCATAAAATAAACACACTTAGAAACGGTCCGCTCAAAAATGGTAAGTTCACGATATATATAAATTACTTGCCTTCATTTGACAAGCACATGGAACAAAGAGATAATTATTCATGCATTAAAACAGCAATCTCTACGTAAAATATCTAAACTGACAGCGTAGAACTACTAACAGGATATTTCTCGCGAATACGTACAAATTGTGAGGCCGATCCTGAAAGATTTGAACATTAACAATTGCTGTTATTATTATTGTCAATATTATAACTGCTGTTATTATAACATTAACTATTATTGTCGTCGCAAAAAAATAAACTGTTGGATGTTTTTATTACTGATAATAATAAATATAGCATTACCAAAGTATATTTTCTTATTTGGGGCCTTGTTACCTAGCAATATACGAACATTACGAAAATCAAATTATCAATGATAGAACTTGGAAATCGATATATTACACATACCGTCTAGTTATCTATTGTAGCTTTAGAATTTCGAGGGTCAAAGCTGTTTTGCACTGATTTTAACAAATTATGATTTGACCAATAAAGAAATATTACTCATATAGACTTGCAAAATAAAAATCAAGTACAAATAAAAAAGAAATCCTCCGTACATTCACTACGCAAACTTTCAAAAACAAGTATAATTTATTAACCAATAGTAAAGTAATTATAATATAAATAATGATATTAATAAAGTGAAGTGTCAATAGTATTGAGGCTTTTCTAGACTCACAATCAGAAAAAAGACGCCCACACAGCTTTAGCTATTTCGCTCAAGAGCTTGGAATAAGTGAAAGTTTCCCATTAGAGTGTTGTAAAGATTGCACCAGACCACTGGCGTGTCGAAACCGAAATGAGAGCATTCCTGAAGAAAGAACTAGTCTGTATTTAGGTAGCACATAAACATCGCGCACTAGTGTTTACCGACTGCAGTGCAGTAGTGGTGGCGTCTTCGCTAAAAAGATAGTGCTGAGCGGTAGAGCGTGGGTTCAAACTCTACTCAGAAAAAATTGGTGAGGATTCTGCTGGGGTTTCCCTCACCTACTCTAGACAAATGTCGGTTCGTACAAAGAGATTCCCGACAACCGAACATCTCTCCTCCCCAACTCCTTCTTTTTAGTCCGCCTGTTAGGTAGAAGAGCAGATCTGATGAACTAATCTTTGCGAAATAACATAAAATCAAAACAAATAGATAAATAGGACTCAGAGAAAGAAAGCAGGAGCAGCCCATCATCTCTTAAAGTATTGCAGTGTTCTTCCGTTCCTCTCTTAGTCCACCGGAGGCCAGGATAAGAGAGTCTCCAAATCTACCCTCGGTCCTCTGATCGTCCGCCTCCTCGTCGAGTGCCCTTTGGGTCTCCTCACGCTGCTCGTTTCCACGTACCACCGATACCATCTCGACTCCGCCGCACTCCCATGGATATCACTTTTTGTCTGTTCATTGGTTATGTCATTCGCTCCCAACCGCTCGAGAGAAAAATTCCAATAAAAGTACTCGCCGCGGAGGCAAGACTGCTCGGTTACCCCTGTTCACATAATGACCACTCTCTTTTACACTCTTAACCTGATAGAGCGAGCTAGTGGCGTGACTTATACAGATATAGCTCACAACTTAAACAAAAATTACCCTACCAAAGCACAAACCCATCATCTGCATCTATTGATAAAACTACAAAAAAAGTTTCTCAAAGGAACAACCTCTTGCTTTTGGAGACCATTATTGCTGACCTCGCACCTGCATAAAGTGGGCTATAGAATTTTATGCTTTCATTATGTGCTGGTATTATTTAATCACCATAATGGAAACTGACAGTATGACATACAGGCTTAAATTCCACCAAAGCTTTTTGCAGCAACGCCCTGAAATAGGTTATAGTGAACAGAGGATTGCAGACCAACGACAAGTGATTCTAAAGAACAATCTATTGGCTCCCCCACTTCAAAAGACAATTAAGCAGGAAGCAAGAAACCTATCTCAAGGAAGAATAGATAGCACCAGAGGGTGTAAATTCTACAGATAAAAAATTCGAACATACAGACACTGACCGGGTAGAAAATAGCGCAAAAACACACACGAAAAATCTAACAAAGTCGGAGCAATACTGATGACAGAAATTTTAAGGCATGAATTTATAACTCCTTTACAGATTTTACAGACTGACCCAAAAACCGCTTTCTAATTCATAAACAGAATTGCTCAGAGATGGTGGCAAGGAGTACTGAAGTACTGCCTCCAAAGGACCTTCAAGAGAAAACCATTTCAAGATTTGCACATTACGATATCCTGGTGCCACAAGATGCAATGGTGCCAAACTTCGGAGTTGCAGCGCGCTTCAGACCATCAATAGAAAAAAACCCTGGTAAAGACGACTAATAAATCGCATAAAAAGAATCAGAATTGATATTGGACAAGTCACGCGGTTTCACAAAGGAAACTAAATTGATCAGAGACGAAATTGGATTAATCTAAAAAGAAAGGAAACACGTCCGATAAACTACACATGGTAAAACCCATATTTCACCAAGCCAGACAATACCCCATACATTATCCTCACAACGCAAATGAAATAAAGCACCTCGATACATTGCGACAAAAACCTATTGGCATTATCAAAGCGTCTCACACGCTACAGGAAAAGAACATCTGGGGAAAAACGTTCTTGCTCAATACGAATCAAAGACCTCCAAAGTAAACAAAAGAGGTAATAGCATAGGAAACACGGACAAGCCGATGAAAACTCAAGAAAGAATGTTTGGGGATTGATTTGGCCCAACAGTCACCCACAAATCAAATACGGCATGGACAAAATCAGAATACGAAAATTGTCAAATCATCTCAAATAAAAGAGCCCACTTTCACAATCGAAATGCTTTGTCTCGTTTTTGGGAAATTGTACAATTGAAAAACACCAGGCGCGGATAAATTACAGAATTGTTGGTATAAGAAATTCTCCACCACTCACTACCATCTGACAGAGTTTATTCAAGATTTTATCACTTCCTTACTGAGTGAACAACTTTTTGAATTTTTCTTTGTCATATCTTTGTACAGTTCCTTCAATTTTAACGAATAAAAATACTTAATTATTTTCAAATGCTAATTATTTTTCCTCGTAGATGTATGTTTCAAACATTAACATGGTTGTGTACTCTGTCTTGTACAGGTTTAATTTTCGGACATTTACATTGAAAATTTATGTACATTTAGTTTTTCGGATCAATTTCGTAGCATAGAAAATTGATAAGATGGGAGGTAAAGGGGTCTTAACACTAAGGACCTCACATGAAGAAATCGCAACTCTAAAGTCAAAAGCACAAATCAAAAAAGGTACACGAGCAAACAGAAAATGTAATTTAAAAAAAAACAAGCACGTAACTCCTGAACGAGGTGGACCTAACGGATGGGGTACATGTGCATTGAAAAAAGCAGAGGACTACATTGTACTATTACATATCAAAAGAGTATAAGTACAAAGAAGGATAGATAAAACGAAAAAAATTGACACGTGTGTAAGAGACATGCGCATTTCAAACGATTGCGCAAAACTGGTGGAAGCAATCATTATCAAAATAATAGGGAGGGGGAAGGGTTTAACCGAAAGGACCTCCCGTTAAAAGAATCCAAAAACCAAAGGGTGGACAAAAGAAACAACAAAACGTGAGACCAATTGGCCCACATCACTGGGTAGAAGAAGAAAACAGTGAAAAAGCTCGAGAAGGTGCCGCTAGATACTGTAATGGATGGCGATAAGGGTTCTGGAACGCCAAATACAATGAGTACTGCGGAAAATGTACACGTGCCAGCAATGTGTCAGAGGTGGGAACTCGCTCATGAAAAAAAATCAGGAATATAGGTGTAGTGACAATGGAGAATAATGTACGAAAGGGTATTGACATAATAAAATTGAGAAACCAGGTTGGTAAAATGGAACAGATATTTAAAGAGAATACCATTCGCCATATAAACGCAAGTTTATAGGCAATCATGTTATATAAAATACAAGAATTATGACAGAAGCTTCTTAGACGAAATGTGCTCAATTATAATTGCAGCAAGGGGCACAGCTTCGAGACACAGTAGAACGACTTAACGGATTGCTCCATGACACAGTTACTGGAGAGAAGGTAGTTTCGGCATTCATGAGACAAAGCATAGGTCAATGATTACATGCAGCGGTGGAAAGTGTGGAGAAACGGAAAAAGGGTACCAAAAAGGATAATTGGTGTCGCAGGTGATTGTGGTGCTTCGTGAGATGCGCAACCCTAGTGCAGAGCAGGATGTGTATGAAGCAGGATGAGCAGAAATCAGGAATTGGAGCGGATAGATGATATGTTGCAAAAGCGAATAGAGCTGATAGCGAACCGCATGACAAGTCCACAGAATGATGCATCGTATGAATGAAAAAACTGTACTATTAGGAAGTCAGCCGTACACTACATACGGCGGGTTTTACATGGTTCTTACAGTGAATATCACACTATCTTATCCATGCACATGACCGGAATACGATATACGTAAATAATTAAAGAAATAAGTCGCAAAACTGGATAGAGGTAATAATGTCCTTGAAAACCGGTGGCAAATAATTCTTTTGATTGCTGTCAAAGCCAACGAATAACCTCTTTAATTACGTTATCATCAATTTTTATGACGGTCACCCAAATGAATTTTAGGGGCCCAGACTGACAAAAATCACAGGAGGTCGGGACTGTATTGTAAATGTTTTAAGAGTTCGCAACGAAATGTTGGTAACTTCTCCTGCGTTGGTCATTACGGTGAGACAGAATACCGCGTCCTACTCAACCTCTCTGCGGGAACAGAGAGAGCCCATACGCTTCAAGCAACCTGGACTCCTGACAAAGGGAGTGATTCCTCTGGATGTCAATGCACGCCCTCACAAAAAAACCCATAACTGCATGATATTCTTCTCATGTATACTCATGCAACACAAGCGCCATCGTACACTGGCTGCCTCTGACTGTGTGCCCATGAGATGTCTCCAAAAAGTATAAAATAAGCACACACATGCTGGCAAAAAATGCGCTTGTAATTTAAAACAATATAAAGGGAACATGTTTGCGACATATATCGATTCACCCTCGTATTACAAAATCAATTTTTTTAGTATTTTCAAACCACTGCATCTTTTCCAAACGGGTTTTCGGCTCAAAACAAAATTAACAGAATGTAAAATACATAAACCTTAATTTTGCTGCATTAATTTCTTTCGTTTTCCAAATGTAACTCATTTGTATCACGTCTCTTCCACAGCAATGTCCTATAATTTACTACCGCTAGTTGTATCCTTCTGCAACATCCTCCATAATTTGTTAACTTTTCACACTAATTCCAATGTTTTTTCTTTCTTTTTCGATTCATAATCTGCTGTCACACTAGCAATACAAAGCACCCGTATCCACGCTAAGAACGTCAAGAAACAACGCATGCCATTACCACGTTTCAAGTCTTTCATGTCTTATTTCGACCCTTCTAGACCGGATTATCAAATTCTCACAGAGACTCTTCGAATAACATCTACTTTAATCATATAACAACAAATATTCAGAGATAAAAGTTTTAATACTATTTGCAGAGCTTACAGTTATGTTCTTCTGTACACAATGGGTTTACAAGGTTAAAAAAAAAGAAATTTTCTACGTGCCTCACTTATTGATTTTAAACCGACGTTTGAAACAGCAAACAGGAATGATTCTTGAAATCAAAATTGGTTGTCCACGGAATTTACCATTGAAACGAATATTGTAGGATCGGTATTAGTACAATTTATGGAGAAAATGGAATACGTGGATAGGCTGGAGATGTGGCCATCGTTGTTAAAGTAGATAGTCGGATAGAATAACAGAAAACAGCACTGAGGAATAGGGAAGTCAAGGTCGAAGTTCTTAAGCTTAGAATAAGAAAATCAGAAGAGAAGACGAAGATGATGATTGGACACTCGAGAGAAGGATGGAGGAATGCGGTAGTGTAATTAGATGGGAGGATAAAAGAAATACTGAAGGAATATGATTATCACGTATGCAGGAGGCGAATAATTGCAAATTTGGAGGAACATGAAATAAAGGACGAGAAATGGATTTCAACATTACAAGAGGAAGATGAAAAGTATACTAATTATGCGTCTGCTTAACCCCTAGTGCCCGAAACATACTCCACAGACACCGAGGAAATTTCGTCAGTCGATATAGACAAAATTATTCGTTTTAAGGATCCGCGCACTGCTATCTTTCATTCTAGGTGTTACGTTGCTTCTTCCCGTGGTTCTGGTAGCAGCAGCGCAATTATAAAGAATGAGTATGGTGCCAGTGAAGAGCAATGCCCGCCGTAACTGTAAAAACTATTAGTGCCTCACAGACACTAATGCACGACTAATACAAACACGACGTTAAACTGAATGGATTATTTTAAAATTCGTGTTTACGTTCCGTAGGAAGACATGCTTGTTTCGATTGTGTAAAATAGGTCACACAATCGTTATTCCAATGAAGATGCAGATTCAAAGTTTGTAGGTTAGTTTATAAGATGACAAATTTAAAATTCTATATTTTTATAGAAATAAATGCATAAAGATTCCGGATTTTAATCAAATTTCTGAAGTTTACTCAATTAATTTAAATATGTGTGTTTTATTACAAAAAAAAACATCACAATGAAGCTATTAGGCTCACTTTAGAACCATCTATTAGAAGTATTTGTTTATACACATTACATTTGTCAGTTTTGAAAATGGTCCAAATGTTCTCGAATTGTTTCAATTATGAAGCCATACTGTGTTCCAAAACTAGTTTAACAACTTATTCCCTCTCCAGCGCTAAAAAACATACTAAATGACATTTCAGACGCCAATGCCTCACAGGTACGATGTCAGAATTTAAAGAAAGATATCATGGGTACTCACGGTTAATATAATTAAGTCTTACCAGAGAGTGTCAAAGGACTAACTAGAAAGGACAACCGAGATTTGGGTCATCGATCTCACAGTAACAGCAATTCAGGAAGAGATGATGAAAGATTCGAATACATAGAATTAAAGGTCCTTTTACCCATCAACCTCCTGATGCGTGTAACTCCACTTTTATGTTTTCGGTAGAAAAAAATACAGTATTTTCGTATCGCTTAACTCCCTTCTGAATTTAAAAAAATTAAAATTAAATTTTTTTTTAAAGGAAAATTTTTTTTGTTATATAACACGATAAAATAATGAATTTCCCAGAAACTTCAGGTGTTCTTACCTATATTACATATTTTTGAGTTCCGTTTACTAGTGACCAATTAGAAATATAACGTGTTCTGTATTTAAAAATGCATAATATCAAAAAGCACACTATCAAATACGTGGATGTGTTCTGGTATTTTATGTACAAAAAATTATTTGTTTTTGTAGTTTCTGTATCTACACTCCTGATGTATAGCTAATAATATAAACTCAGTACAAATATTAGCATTTGCCATTTTTTTATTTCCTTCCTTAGCGAATTTATTATCTAACTATTTATTATCTAAACATTTTTTTATTTACATTATTCCAATATTTGAGATACAAGTGTTATAAACGACAAGTACTCCTTCAGAGATACTTTGTTAGTTGTGCTATTACCATTTTTCTTTAACACATTATTATAAATTACTACAGACAATCCCGTTATTATTTTGTAATTACTATTATTATTATTATCGATATTATTATTAATTTTTGTTGTGCAATTGCTTAAACAGGTAGCTGGAGCATGAATATATGCCAAGCAGGCAGTAAAATTTTGTCTTTGTCAAGACAGAAATTTCCTTCTTAGGTGGCATGTTTATAATATAACAGATTTCAGTAATTCTGGTTAACAGCAATCTTGCAAGATGCCCAATTTGTGTTTTGCAAATGACTCTAGATGCTGAAACTATGAAGGGAATAATTACTACTTAATTTTTTTTTCCAGATCTTATGAATTTCTGCCTCAAAGTGTCTAATATTTTTGCCGTTTTGTTTGTTCTGGCTTTTTTCCCTCAGGGGACTTACATCTAGTAAGTACGAGTTTGGCAAACACGGGTCCCAAGGTGAGGTCACTTACTTTTGCAAGGCTCATTCCTTTCTCTTTCCTAACCTTCCTTGGTCACCGCTTGTTCTTTTCGATTCCGACACTATTAGGGCTAGGGTATCTTTCATTTTCCGCTCTCTTTTTTTATTTTTGTAATATGTGTTAAGTTTTTAGGTGTATTGATATTTGAGTTTTGATGTTAATATTATAATTCATTTTTACACTTACTAGGTAACAACACCTTATACAGACTTAGTAAGACAATTTTGGGCAATATTTAATCAACTGTCTCTCATGAAGAAGTTCAGTATCAGTGACGAAATTCTTAGTTTGTTCTCACTTTACAGAATTGTGAATCCTCCAAGATCCAGATACTAAGGTCTTTCTTCATCACAGGTACTTAACACTAAAAACATGCTTTTGTACCACAACATGGTTGAAACTAGATTAGTTTTAAAATATTGCCAGATTAGTCATAAAGATTAGTCAACAAACTTTCTATTGGCACATCAATATGAAACAAATATTTGAATGTAATAAGGATTTACTTAAAACTTAAAATTCAAAAGTTGGGAGATTTTTTTTTGCTACTTGCTGAAATTCAGAGTTCAATATCTAATAAAGCAACTGAGATAGAAAATTCTTATGAAGATTGATCAGAAAAGATAAGATAAATAGATTCTTATCGATATCTATTAAAATATAATAATAGAATACAATAATAGATATATAATTATAGATTTTTGTTTCATAATCAAACAAACAAATCATGAAACAAAGCTGTATTGGGGGAAGTTAATTAGAAATTTATTATTACAAAGCATATGAGCATAGCTCAGTGGTTGCAATGAACATTACAATACATCTTTTAAAATGTATATAATAATAAGTAATTAACATGACTAATGAAGGTATGATATTTAAATAAATAAATAAAAAAGAATATGAATGAGAGAGAAAAGTACAGAGATACACACCCAAAACATATATAATAACATACAAAATCTGTCTTGGAAATATAAGGAATAAGATCACATACCTGTCAATATTTTCTTTTAGGAACTAAAATACAGATTAATTTCAAATCACAAAACACTTTGTTTGACCTCTTCTGACAATTGGAATAATAATATCTTGGTAAGTCAAAGAAACAATAACTCCTTTTTTAACATGTCATATTCAAGACATTTTAGCACATATTTTATTTCTTTACTTTTGAACTTAAATAAACTAATTTATGCATTAAAATAAAGATCTTTAAAATTCATCTCATTGAATTAGACTACAATTTTTCATTAAAGATAAAAAATGAGGTAAAAATAGAAAAAACATTTCTTGGACAAAACTTTCCCTAGGTGTTCCATCTCAAGATACTTTTCTACAAATCCATCTCAAGACCTTTTTCAACTAAACTAAAAAACTGTTATAATTCTTGCATTGAAAGGATACAACTTTGCACTACTAGGAGTTTAAAACAAAATTTAGTTCAAGGCTTATTACCACACTCACCCTTTGGGATCAAAAATAATTCCCTCCTTTTGGTTCAGGAAAAATTAAAACAATACTGAAACATAGTTTTCCCAATTACTATAAAAAATAAGCAATAAAATGATCTTACCTGGGGTTTTGTTTCCACTTTCCAAGTGAAAAGGGGAGCCAATTTTATTTGTAGATGCATCATGTTCTTCTTCTTTCACATCTTCTTGGTAATCAATAGTTGAATAATGCTGAGCACCACTTTTTAACAACTCACTTTCAGGTCCCACTGGAGGTGTTCCTGTACCATTACCTACACAATGATTTAGGCATTGACCAGTTTCAAATACTTTTTCCTCTTTCACATCAGCACCAGAAATTTCACAGATAGATTCAAATTTTATTTCAATGGCATGCCTTTCTTTAGCTGCACAGCCCTCAGAACACAATGTATCACTAAGTATAACATCTGGATTGCTCTCCATGGCACTCTCTTGATCACAGGATACAAATGGATTACTATCGGTACTTTTCAACTCATGACATAAACAAGTCAATTTGTCAGCTATGAGAACCACTTCTGTCATTGATTCAGAAACATCATTCTCTTCCTTGGGTTCATTCTTCACTTGCAGTTCACTTTGGAAAGTGCATTCCTCTTTAATATTTCTTTCCTTTGCAACATTAACGTTACCCGAATATTCTCCAAGAGGATCCATTAAAACTGAATCAAAACACCTGTTGTCTTGATGCTCCTCAATATGTTCATTTATCTCCGAAACTGGAGGAACAGCAACAAAAGTTAAAGGAATTAATTCATCATTAACATTTTCTTCATCTTGTTTTGTAATTTTCCTAAAGCTGTCACAGGTATTGGGAATGCTGCCCTTCGGTTGATCTTTATTCAATTTCTCAGATACATCTGGGAAATCAATCAAATGTTTTGTTGTAGAATTACCCACTGAATGCAAGTGAATGTTTTGACTCTTAGAATTTAATCTCTCTTCTCTCATGCAAAGGACAGTGGAATCATGGGTTATTTGCTCCTCTAACAAATTCTTTGTATCATTTCTTGTCAGTTTTGTACAAGACAAAGAGCACCTGTCTTCCAGACTCCTTATACTTGTGTTATTGCAGAAGAAGTCCTCCCCAAACTAAAAATAGAATTGACACACTAGAAAGGAGAAAATTATAAATTATCACGAATCAGTAGCTTTTGAGACAAACATACACAACGAGAAAATCCCTGTTTTAGTGAGGTCATCTCCATTACTTCAGCAGTTTTTATTAAAGAAGCCACATTTTGGATATGTACATCTATTTCTCCATAATAAATAAAATCCAAAATAAGTTTCAAGTCCTGGTATTTGACATCTTTTATAGGAATGAACGAAATTGCATAGTGATTCTTCAACAGCTTCTGTTCACATGGAAAACAAAATTAATTAGCAAATTATATTAACAAAACAAGTATCGATTATACATCATTTATATACATATTTTAAAAAAATACTTGGTTTGAATAATAGAGATCATGTAAATCTACAAAAAAATATCCAGATGAAGTGTGTCACACGAAAGTCATTCTTAATGAGGTTATTATTACACTAGTACATAAGTGTGATACTATGTCTAAAAAAAGAATACATATACTAATGTATTGTACAAATGCACTAGCACTGATGGTAGAGTGTTATTTCTCTCGTGGATGTGTTTATTTTTAAAATCAGTCGATAATGTTTTACTTCACAATAGGGTAAGGGGTAATTTCAATCAAAAATCCTTCACATACGACATGGTATGTTACACTCACATTGGTGTAGTATAAATGAACACGGAATGCTTTTACTCATCCACAACATTTTATAGTATATCAAATATATTTATATTGAGGTATTCTTATTATCAATAAGCTCACCGAAAAATGTTCCAATTTCGAATAAACCATATCAAACCATCGTTTTTTTACAAATACGTACATATTGAAGTCATAGGCAAGATTCGTACATAACCAAACAAACAATACGTATGTTAATAAGCATAAGAAGATCTCATCAACGACGTTTACCTTGAAATATGGGCTGCACGCAGCTAGTATGGTCTTGTGAACTTGTATTGACCCTCCCTCCACATCCAAAATACAATCTGTAAATTCTGAATTCCTATATAATTCAGACACAGAATCGGTAAGGTACGCAGTGTGTTCATCCCAACGGATGGTTGGCATTTTTTAAATACAATCTGCAAAAATTATACTTTCTATGCAACGAAAAACAAATGAAATCATAATATGTACATCATGTCACGAAATACACGAATCAAAATCAAGATCTTATGCCACTTGCTCACAATTACAATCCGTTTACGATTCAGTGCTGCCAGGACGTCTGACCTCAGATTCACGTAACGCCGCCACCATCTTGTCTTGATCAGCTGATCGTTGCCTATTCTGCTCCACTATTTGATACAGCCTTTGAGGCACAATTAACACAATTACACAGGAGTGGTTATAGAAAGAATATGAAATGAATGAGTACTAACACAAATTTATTACTTATGTCATTAAAAATGAGGATTCTTCCCGCTTCTACAGCTGTTGAGATCAATAAATATGAATATTTTTTGTATTTTTACTAATAAAATTACTAATTTATCACCACAANGCACACCACTTCCCCTGGAAAATAAAGAAATGTAAATAAATATAAAAATTATACTTAATAAAAGGTTTGTTGAAAGAAAACATTATATTAACACATTCAGAACACAATGTAAATTTTAATTATCAGTATTTTCCATATTAATCATAAATCAACATGTGTCACTAAGAAATATCATTCTGGCGGGACATAAAATATGTAAACAAATTTTGATGCACTATAGAAAGATGTGTGTCTTGTTAAACAAAAACACCAATACAATTTTCAGTTGTTGGTACTTTGCTAGCATACTGTGATACCCTAGATGGCACAGGTGTTTTCCTTAGTCTACAGAAAAGTTTCCATTCCTTAATTGGGTAAAATGCTTAAAAGACACGATGTCTCACTCTACCCTGGATATTGTTTAGTGAATGCCCCTGACACAACTTCATTGTTATTTGGATATGTCCACACAAAAAAAAATTAAAATTTTTTACTCAGTAAAGTTTAATTAACTACAGAATTATAAAGTATTTTTTATTAATAAACAACTAAACAAAGTTATTCAAGTTTCACACAAATGATAGAAAATCAAAGTAAATTCATTCAACAGAAAAATTCCATTTTCATTTATTACTACATATTAGTTGCTAATTAATTTAAATGAAAATTTGTGTATTATAATTGTATGATACTGAAAAATGTATGTGGTTGTTGAAGTTTTATTGTGAGACTATACTACTGTGTGTCTTGTTTCAATAAATAATTGTTAAAATTTTGTTACATTTTTTTATTTATGAACACCTTGTTAATTACCATAAAAAACAAAATGTTAATATTTCTATAGATAAGAAATCAATATTCTTCCTGCTTCTTGGCAAAAATGGAACCTCTTACTTTCTCTTTGAAAAATTTCAAAAATTTTGATTGCCTTTCACTGTACCTATTAATTGCTAAATAATATCATGCAGCTTCCCGTTTGTCAAGTTTATGTTTAGTGAATAGAGTTAAGTGTTTGTGTAAATGTTAGTGATTTGAGTTGTATGTTGTTATGGACTTTTTACATTAGGAGTATTTATGTACCAGATAATATTTTGTTTGATTCATAATGAATTGAACTCTATCAAAATTAATAATAGTTGGTTGTAAA
Source organism: Laupala kohalensis (assembly GCA_002313205.1). Lineage (NCBI taxonomy): Eukaryota > Metazoa > Arthropoda > Insecta > Orthoptera > Trigonidiidae > Laupala > Laupala kohalensis. The sequence continues at coordinate 5,641 of NNCF01129238.1, read as the reverse complement.
AAAGTTGTTTCAATTTCACTGCTACCGTAGTTCAATTACTTTTCAGTATGAAAATCAAAAGAGAAAAAATTGAATTTATTTGCATTTTTATAATGTTATTCTGGATAAAATATTATTAAAGATATATTTGGAAAATATTGGTTAACATTAATTTATTATACCATTTTCTTACAACTTAGTAGTGAATGTTACAGCTTTACTGTTCAAGATGAAGCAGACACCTAATTTTTATTAATTTAGAAAAATGATGCATTTCTTCTAATCAGTAACAGATTGTTTTTAAAATAAATAGATAACTATTTCATTAATTAAATAATTAGGTTTCACTATATATTTTTTTGTTCCAGCATTAAATTAATTAACAGTTAATAATTACAAAAAAAGGCATTCGTTATATATTTTGTTTAAAAAAATTAAAGTCACTCCTTCAATTATTTTAGCTCTATAAAAGGTTCTTTCATTTACAATATTGGTTTTATTGTTTCACTATGAGGGTGTATAAAAATCACATCAAAAGCTTATGCTATGTTCGAGCCTGGTATAAAACAATATATGAATAGAACATTAACTTATAATAGTCCGGGTAATGGAAAATCAACCCAATGATAATGTCAAAATTATTTTAAGATGGTAGGGTAGAGTTCTATAATGTTAAATACAAAAAGACCATTCATGGATTGTAAATAGTGTCAATTTTTTGGTATAAGCCCTTAAAATGTAAAAGTACTCTGGTTTGATTGATCTAGTGACACGGGTATTTACCTTGGATAATGAAAATTAAAAAGGCAAGTTGTTCATCTTAATAAAACTGTAAAATGAGTCATTGTAGATTTAAATTTGTTGATTCGTTAATGCAAAAAGCTCTAAAACACACTCATTTTCTTTTGTAATATCTATTTTAAAGAGTAAATCTTTTTACTATTATGGCACTTAAATGTAGTTATTGACTTACAAAAACAATGATATAACGATATGTGCTGTGCGTTAAATAATTGCCAAAAATACATTGATTTATTTTTCCTGACATTGTTACTTAACAATTGTTGCGATATGCCAAAAACGGCTGTACTGTCCTAATTGAAGGTGAAATTTATTTAGAACACACTGCAGTTGGTCACTTCTTAATTTGCAAAGATCGGTTGATATATTCATAACATCATCCTTGTTTTTGTTACCAAAAAGGACTGATTTTTGATACTAAACAGTTTAAACCCACTCCTTCGCAATCAACTGTAGAAATTTCTAATTTTAACAGCTTCAAGTTTAGCATATTACACAAATATAGATGAAAAACATCTTAAATAAATATAGCAAAAAAAACATGGTAGTGGTTTTCTGTGTTTTTTGCAATATCTAATCCAAGAATTTGAAACTACATCTCATTTTAGATTTTATTAAGACTTACAATTCCCTGATTTAACTCTTTTTGCCTTGGATAAACACAATTCTCTAGATAAAAAAGATCATAAATAATTACAAATTTTGCATATTGAGGACTTATTGCAAAAAATTGCCTATCTTGACAATCCTCCAAAATATGTGGACCATCTTACATTTTTGTATTTCACACCGATAAACTATGCCCTATATTGTTAAATTATTTTGGCATTTTCCTTTTCTAATACCTGACCTATTATTTAACTTCATAATAAGATATACTACTATCAGTGACAATGGGAAGGATCAGGAGGTCTATGGCTCTACCCCACCCTTCTGAACCCAAATTCTCACCAGAAAAAATTAAAGTTGATGAATAGCATATTTTGTAAACGTATTACCAAATTTAAAAAATTAATAATACTGTATTTAAAAAACAAAAAAATACCATATTTATAAAACTAATAATACCATGTTAATAATTTAAATAAATTATTGATATTAATAATACCAGATTGTTAATTGTTTATTTTCTATTTCATGCATTTCACATATGGTAATAATAATAAAATTTGTGTTGTCAAACCATAATTTATAAACAAAAATTGTTCCCAATTACCTTTCACCCCTTCACTACAGTCTTGATCTGCCAGTAATTACTATGCATTGTAACTATGATATTTTCCAAAATTATCAATTCTTTATTATTCAAAATCCATTCTTTCAATAGATTTTTTTTTACCAATACCCAAACATTTTAAGTTTATGTGCAGTGTTTTCTGATTTTCTAAAAATTCAATTATTTGATGTAATATCTTTTACATTATAATTGCCATATAATCATAGACATTTTGACCTATTTCTAAATTCACTTTATAAAAATTTCTTTATCAATATACTATTTAATTTAGTTATTTTTAAATCATTAAATATGTAAAGAAGTTAAATATAATTATAAACTTTTGTACATTTTTAGATTTCAATATACAAGTCTTAAATCGATTCCCTGGCATTTTTATCAAAAATTATTTTTATTATGTGATAGTACAGCACTTGTATTTTATTAATCACCTGTTCACTTGTACTACACCAGGTTCTTATAACTTACATTGCTATTAAGATTAATAAAGCAAAATACAATATCATCAGTTGATTTTAATTAAAAATTTTATTCAACTTGTGAATCACAAATAATAGATATCCATTTCCTTTTATTTACGATATACTATTTTATTCTCATCTTGTCAGGTAGTAAACATAAAGATATAGATACTTAAAACAATCTATTATTTTAAAATAGTCACATGAAAAATCATTCTTGCTGTCAAAATTTTATATCTTGATTGTCACCTTGTCTGGTAGAGAATCTCCTAGTTTGAGAAATTTACATATACACATTTTGATAAATTTAAAGATAATTTGTTGTAACTAAACCATTTTGTGGTGTTGTTCATTATTCTTATTTCCGGAAGATAGAGATTCTTCCTTTTTTTTTCAGTAAAGAAGAAGACAGTTTATTTCACAGTGTCCTCTTTTGTAATGGTAAAAATGAGGAATAATGAACACCACCACAAAATTGTTTAATTCCAACAAATAATCTTTAAATTTATCAAAAATATATACAAGTCTTTATCAATCTGCATGGGCAATTTTAAAGTTGTTTGATTTAGAAGCATATCATTGACGTATATTGTAAAAATGAAAGGGCCAAGTATACTGCATACGGCACACCACATTTAATTATCTGCTCTTCATTCGAGACTCTTTTAATTTTAGTTCCTTTGTTCTTGTATTTAATCAGCTTGCTAGCAACGTTTCTATTAGTCACCTGATGCAAATTTTAATTAGTTTTCGTAACAAAAGTGTGGGATCTACAATAACAAAAGCTTTCACCAGATGGAGAATAATAACTACTATATGCTTCCTTTTATTTAATGAAACTTAATTTAATTTAATAAAAGTAAAATATTATTCACAGAAAAACATTGAACTTTGAAATTTGAGATAAACAATTCAAAATTTGTACCTACACTAGTCTAAATTCCATTGAAAGTATTTTGAAGTTATCAGAGCAAGCAAATATCCTTGAGATATTTTATGATACTCTATAAGCATGATTAAATAGAATATACAAAGACAAGAGTGCTAATCCATATCTTAATTTTGATAAAGAATTAGTTTCTAGTTTTTAGGTTTCTTAAAAAGTAAAACAAATTAGTGGAAAATGGTTTTACAATAACACACATCTCAGTGTTCCTGAAGAAGTCATCAAATTGTATTTCTTAACAACAGCTTTAATTTATTCAGCAAATATTTAAAGCTTAAAGACGTGTTCGAATTTCTAAATTTTTTTGAGTTAAACCTTATAAAGCAACCTGTAGACAACAATAATTGATTTGAAAGTCATTAATCAGTTTTATGATAATGGTGCAAGAAAATAGCTGAAATGACAAACACAAACCAGNTTGTTCAATAGAAATTTTGTGAAAACATATCTAGTGGAGAATAAAGTCTTTTTAACAGCGGGAGATAAGGGAAATGTGACAGTTTTAGTATTTAATATTAAATACATTGCAAAAATTGAATCTGTGTTACAAGACAGCTCTACATATGAATATTAATATAAATCCAATTAATAGAATATAAGGAAAGTTACAAAAATCACTAGAACAATGGAAATTAAAGAATTACATAGATACATAAATATATAATAGATTATATACCACCTCGAGTAATATTTCTTTGGCTTATGGTTTACCAAAAAACCACAAAACTAATATCCCGTATAGGATAACAATATATAATAGGATAGTCCATTAAAAAGTTTTTCTAAATTTATCTTAAATACAATTAGGAATAGATTAAATTAACCCTATCATTCTGTGATTAATGTTTTACATTACATCAACAAATATACAATCAATACACTTGATAGTACTATGATATTAATTTCATTAGATGTTGTATCATTGTTCACTTGCCTTACTAATGGTTTATGTATAAATGGAATTATGTCGCATTGGAAAAATATTTAAAATCATTGTGAAATTCTAGAAACAGAGATGGAAATAGCTATTCAATTATTATTGCAGTCTTCATATTTTACATTTAATCCAAAAAATTGTCATCAAGTTGAGGGATGTCCAAGGGGAAGTCATATGAGCCCTATTATGTCAGATTTTGTATTATAATTTAGGAAAAAATTGTGTTGAGGATCTAAATTTTACACCAGTATTTTATGCTAGATATGAAGATGAAATCTTTTTTATAGTGCCAGATAATGAAATAAAAAATATTTTAGATACATTTAATAGTTACAACCCTTCAATAATATTCACATTAGAAATCGAAAATAATAATAAACTAAAATTCAGTAACATACTTTATGCTAATTACTATCACAAAGAATTTGTTTATAAAATTGTAAAAAAAGATTGTACTACCTTCAAAACAGGCAACAGTTAACACAACCTCCACTATATAATACAATTTATGCTATGTTTCCTTACAACAAATTTATAACTACTGTTTTTTATAGATTACTAAAGTATGAAAATGTGAAATGGATTTCAACATTTAAAAATAAAAGAAATACTATAATAACAAANGATTTCAACATTTAAAAATAAAAGAAATATTTTAATAACAAAAGGTAAATGTAAGAGAAAAACATGTATACTAACTACATAATATACAAAATAAAATGTAAAAATTGTAATGTAGGTCGTGCAATAAGAGGGGTAAAATCTAGTATCCAGGAGCACAAACGAAATTTATAATCTGTTGAACAAAGTATAGTTATCTTGTATTGCATTAATAATGATCAGTTAATGGATTGGGAAAATACATTATGTTTGGACAAAGAAATGATATATATAAAAATACACAAGGGAGTTTGAATTTACATAAAGGCAATAAAAAACTATCTGATTTATACAACACAATCTAATTAAATGTTTGTTTTTCAGCTTTTTTGTAAATATATTTCATGTTCATATTTATGTCTGTATCATGTTAATTTTTTCCTCTTGTTATGTTTATTGTTATGATTTGTTATTACTTGTTCACCTGATAACATAAATCCAAGTTGAAACGTAGTGATTTTTTTACAGAATATATAAATATTATTCAAAGACCATAAAGGTAGTTAAAATTAATTATTTATTTCATTACATTTCATCGGATGCTAATTGTAATAGATTATATCTAATAATCCATAAATTAAAGTGATTACACCTGCTATTGTGTCACATGATTAGAGGAC
>NNCF01129237.1:405876-420899 GCA_002313205.1 Laupala kohalensis | reverse complement strand
CGGGAGGACCTGGTGATAAGAACGCTACCACCTGAGCCAAAGCAGTGGATCTTTGGGGTGTAACTTGAGCCAGGCTCCAAGTGTGGGTATCTCCCAGGCAATAACAATGTGCAGCTATTTGTAATCCAATACATTTGTATGGGGTAAATCATTGTGATGTTTAATTTACATGCTTTCTGACTTCCGTAATATTATGTTTTTATGCTTTTTTTTACGATGTATATATGATTTTTAATGTTTCTAGGAGACGAATGAGCACGCTAGTCCCTGAGCCCCTGGAGGGGCATGTGTTTATGATGCGCAAATGAAAAAGTCAAAACCTGAAGTAAATTGAAAGAGAACTGTTTTGTGTCCTATATTGCTGCCTAAATACGACAAAATAGAATTTTTGGAGCTCGGAAACGAAAATTTCTGGCGAAAGGTATATATAAATGATGACAAGAGAAATAGTATGCGAATTGAGACGCGTGACACAGATCTAATCGCGATAACGGCTCTTGTTATCAATAGCAGGAAGGGGTATTGGTGACCTCGTAGCAGACGGTCACACATTAATTTCTCAAAGCGCGTGCGCTATAAATACTTGCAGGTCATTTGTCTCACTAATGATAAGACAAGGTTAGCAACGCTATGTTTACGATGATCTAGAATATCCTCGAAGAAGCATTTGTTTTAATCGGATGTCATTTTTAGATATTATTGACAATTGCTATGATCAACAAACCGAGGTGTAATACTATATAATAAAGTCACCAGCTAAATTCAGTATAACCTGAGTCTTCGCCTCGAGAGGTTCTCCGTCTCGCCGAAGAATCATTTCTAGTTCGCTCTTAACCTCACTTCAGGCTTCACGCCTTCAACAATTCGCAAGTCGAGCAACGAGTATTACGATAACGTCGTCGGGAGTACGTGCGCAGTGATTGTGTTTCATTAAACGTTTGCCAAGTGAACAATGAATATTGTTATACTCTGTAAGCATGGAGAAAAGTTGTGATAGTGAAAATTGCTAATGAACGCACAAGTTAATCAACTGGAGTCTAGAGTATTTACCACCGTATACCTTTCGGCAGGGTTAACAAATTCCTAGAATCAAATTTATGAAGGGAAGGCAATATACTTAAGAGTTAATTATATACGAAATTAGTATAAAAATTCAAAATCGTAGTAGGAAAACGAATATCTTAATACGGAAGTAAATAAATATATAATTTTATATTTTTTTCGGGTAATGCTTGGTTAATATCACTATTCTTCGTTCTCTACCCCAGCACGTCGTGCTCTACTGCCCGTACGTGCTCACTTTGACATCCTTGGTATACACGTAATCGTTTATGCAAAGTCGTCAAATTACCCATACTTCATACGTAATTTTTATCCATGAAAAGCTTTAACGGCCAGATTTTAACTTTTACGTAACGAATTTAAGCGTNTATCCATGAAAAGCTTTAACGGCCAGATTTTAACTTTTACGTAACGAATTTAAGCGTGGAGGGGTACTAAAAAAGTTAATCGAAACATTGGCGTAATAGAAAAAGTGTATGTATTTTTGTATCAGTCTGATCGCTTGAAACGAGATGGAAGACAAGACGAGACGAACGTTCATCCTAACCTCACGTTCATATTTTGGGGGGTATTTAGATTTGGCGCAATTTTAGTTGGCGGAGCCGGAAAGAGTACCACTACTATCTTTTTGCGAATATCGTTTCATAGTCAGGCGTTACTAAAAACATCTCACATTCCACACGTCGTAGCTCGTTGGCTATTTCCACCCGAGGCAACATAAAACCGACAGCTGCCTCGACATGTATTCAATTGTCACTGGGGTGTATATCTTGAAATAACAATAAATGGGGAAGAAATAAAGGCGGAAGAGAACGGATGGAAGAAAAGATTGACGGTGGAATTAATTATGGTATGGCAGGTGAGATGGAAGGTGACGAAAATTGGAAGGCAGTTATACGATTTCATACATGATGTTAGATTTGTGGAGAAGCACTTCGTTCAGGCACAGCAGAGGCAGAGTTCATGACAGAGGCATGGGGATATGAAAACATATCTCAAAAGATTTGCCTTTGCGTGTGTGTGGGGAGGGGAAGGAGGTGAGAGAACATGTATTTTGGAATTGCGCGATTTTTGGAACAGAAAGAGTTCAATATATTTCTCAAATGAAGACGGAAAATTTGGTTCTGGAAATAGGAAGTAATTTAATAAATACAGAAATAAAATACTTAGCAAAAATATGGGAAATGAAACATGGCTTGTAAGGATGTTAAAAGATGAAGACAGAAATATAGTAACTACTCACACCACAGAACATGGACTCGTTAAGAATGAACTCAGTATTCAGAATACTGTCATGTAATGTCGAAAGATGTAGATGCGACTGGAAAATAAAAATAAAAAAGGCGTCTTGATGAAACGTGGGCGTTCGTCATTGCACAGGAACTAAGTGGAGACTTCACATAGCGTTCGTCACCGCGCATGGGCTGAGCAGCCTTCTGGGAATCAAAATCCCAACTTCAGATTTTTGCGGATGTACCGATGGTAGGTTGAGAAAGATTCAAAGGGATCTCTCCGGAGCGTATGCTGATAGTACGATAATCTTTCTATTTACGTTGTGTGGTAATATTCTTTCGGTCGACAGTACGCAATAGGTGCTCGAAATGAATAGAAAAGCGCTTCGCCAACCCAGTTTGCGACTACTTTACGTAAAAATGTCACCCTTTGTGTTTGTTTTCGTGAAAACCCGAAGAGAGCGTCCGCGTTAATTGTCTGCGGCACCCAAAGTCTCCCTGGCCGTATATCGAACCAAGCACAATATGACCACAGCGACCCCGAGAGCAATGATCGGCCTGCAGTAACCTCATTCTCCTTTGCACTTCCCTTCATTTCTCCGTCCGTTGACACCGTGTTTCGTCGCCGCATTGTTACCACATCCTTTGTTCCCATCAAAACATCTCCAATTCCTTTGGCAAAAAAATACGTCTCACCTTCGTTTGAACTCGCTCCTCTGGGCACTCACCAACCCCTTCACCACCCACAAGTCCAGACAGCGGAATGAGTCACATTTATTACATCTACACATTATTATATATTACATTTATTATTGAATTATATTATTAAACTAATATTACAATATTAAATACAAAAACATGCGACCTTGAAACAACTAATAATCATTCATCGTAGTTTTTATCGTCGAAATAATAATATAAGGAAAAGGAAAAGAACTAATATAGTTCGAAATGTTGGCATATACATAAATAGTATTATTTCAACAGATCTCAGATCAAGAACCTTTTCCTGATAAAAAAATTATTCAATTTTTTAAATTACTTATTGCACATTTTATGTATGATTCCCTTTAGTGCACCTTCTTCTTCTCATTTCCATTCCTCCTCTTTAATTTAGCATTTCTCTCTTATCACTTCATTTCACTTCACAACCACTATCTTCACATCTACACCAAAGCACCCCTTCTTTCAGAACTTTTTGGGCGAATAAAGATATCGAAGCTGCTGCAATGAAAACGACCTGTTTTTAACAGACAGTTTAATAATTAATAAAACGATAGTTACATGTCACAATTTTGTAAAAAAATATATTGGAAAATAAACTCTCAAAAGTAACACTACATTTTGTCTCCAACGCTAGTTCATTGCCAGCGAATGACTGATAGATCGCCGGCGTTTTTCTCCAGTTTTCCTACGGATAGAGGAGAATTTTTTCTACAGGCTCCCTAGTCTATTGAAATAATAAAACTCGAATTCAGTGTTATTTTAATACATACGATTTATAAACAAAATTCTCCGAATAATTTATAGATTGATAGTAATGCGTGCTTCTGAAATAACTTTTTTGTGTTTTATTAAATATAAATTTGTTAATATTATGTTAATATTATAACATGTACTGAAGTACTTTAATTCTTATCTTAGCAGTGTGCTTAAATTTTTAATTCGCCTCTGCCTTAGGGCCCATGATTGGAATTGTTGGGATGGTCCCTTGCTTGCTTCCTGAGAGTAAATTGGTTTATTATCCTCCACGTGGTCATGCGCAGTTTGTAACAGCTTTTTTGATAATAAATTTATTTATTTATGGCTATTTTCTAGTAACCATTTTATGAGTTCCATTGTATTAACTTTTGTTAATTTCCTATTTTTTAGATTTTTAAACAAATTATTAAAAAAAATTAGTGCACTTTTAAGAAGTTTCTTTGTGTTGCCGGTCTTTGAAATAACTCTGGCAATATGTTCGCCTTTTTTCGGGCGGGAATGGTTGCTATACGAGGAATATACACCTCGATCATACGCATCCTGCACCCTCAAAGGTTAGATACTGTTGTAACCCGTTCGTTGAGTCCCGCTCTCCTGTTTCCGCGTCGAACAGAACGCGTTCGCCTTTGGCTCTATTGCTATCGTTTCGCAGAAGCTCACTCCCTCAAAGGCATCGAGATCCCTTTTGAAGGCGACAAGCGCGGAATAAGGTCGATCGGGTCTTGTGTGAAACACTGTCGATGCACGCGGATTCGAGCTACGCGAGAATACTGCTGCAGTGTGACGTTTCTATTACAAATGGAAGGAGCATGAGCGCGTTGCTCAAGTAGTGTCAATGACGCAACGAGGTCGCCAGGGTGTCGGAGAAGACAAATCCTCGTCTCCAGATTGTGACAAGTAATCTAACTCTCTACTGAATGGAACATCCGGAAAGCTAATGCCCTCACCTCCCAAGACGACAATTACTTAAAATCAAGACCATTATCAATGTTTTAGAAGGGGGGAAAATAGTATCTACACCAATAAAAATGAATTGTTTGGAATGGCTATGGTATGGAAATTGGAAAACCTAGTCGATATTTGAAATTTCAAAGGATCGTTTTTAAGGATTATTGCAAGTAAAATGCAGAGTGTGATTAAAATTCACGAATTACAAAAACAATTAAAATTGGCTGCTAATCAGGAGATGTAATGCGTGACTGTTGACTAGGAAGCTTACTGGAGCGTCCACTCGAATTCGTTTGCGATACGCGAGGCGGATAGTCCATTGAACATATAATCTAAGTGAATCGAAGAAGAAAATTTATAAAAAGACTTTGAAGAACATTGTTTTCAAGTATATAACCTAAAAGTGAATTGAAAACCAAAGAATACAAAGGTAATAACTATGCACTTTGTATTAAGTTTTCTGGGTAAAGATTATTTTCCTTCTGCCTGGATTTTAAAATAATTCGTAATTGCGTACATATTAGCATACACTACTCAATACTGTGACTACTTTTGTAGGTTTTGTTCGCGGTATTTAATTTTTGAAATAAAGAAAAGTGAAAATTTAAAGTCGCGAAAGTAGAGAAATATGGAAATTAATACACGAATTTAGAATATTATATATTCAATTTCATAGGGCGCTTTATTTATGTGCAAATGTGTGGCGAGGTTTTTTTGCCTGTGCGCCTTTAAAATGCCCCTTAAGTAGAGCCGTGGACTGTGCATACAATGCCCTGGTATTCACTCTCATTCAATGGATAGTTGCAGTTTTAATTTTGGAAATCTTTGTTTTGAACTTGAAATGGTTGTAATTTTATTTACTTGTGATTCGTAATAGTATTCTTTAGCATCCTTTAGTGCTTCTTTAATATTGTTTTATAATAATAAAATATAGTTTTAAGTCGTAAAATATATTTTATGTATACTGCAACTACCGATTAAATGAGCACCGTTGGGAACCATATTATATTATATAAGAATCCGTGGTAACGCCGGACAAAATGAGTTTAAAACATCTAGATTTGATGACAGGTGTTTTAATACCAGAATGCCCAGTAATGATTGTTTCAAGTTTCAAACCCCAAGCAACACCAGGTAGCTCCGCCACTATTAAATACAACAAAAAAAGCAATTATGTTGGCACTGTACTGAATACATCCCTATATTTTTGTTTCGAGCAGATTCCAAATGGTTCTCATCTCACTGACCCACTGGAAAGAGCTCGATGTATATGTAAATCAGTCAGAGAGTGTCACAGTAGCTTTATATGTAGTTATGATTTCATGTGTTAAAAACTATAACAAAACACAACTTTTTTGCTATTACTGTCTTGATGTTTTTGTAGTACGCTAAGAATGTAAATCTCTTCAACTCCGTGATCTTAAGAACTATTAGTATTTAGTATTAAGTATTGCTATTTTAACCTGATATTACATTAGGATATATTAGATTAAGAAACATTGCACGGGTGATGTCTTCACGACTTTCTATACAAATTGACGTTTACGTCAAATAGCTTTCTATAAGAATAAATAATTAATACAATTTATGTGCACGTCAATTCGCCGCGACTGTGCAACTTCCTGAAAAATGTCTGATATTCTCCAGTTTAAGTTCGTGGCGCAGCAATTTTGGAACATGTAAATTATACAATTCGTGGAATAAAAGTCGAATATGACAATTCTCAGCAAAACAATTTTCCAATAGTGACAGAAATCACAATTAATAGACAATAAAACTGTTGTTTCATTTGGCAGCAAACTTTAGATATTGTAATAAAAACACGTCAATAATGAATTTTAAATGAAGTGGTAGAGCCAAACACATTCAAGTGTCATTTTTAGATTTAGGTGCCATTTTTAATTACTTCTTTCTTTATTTTAAAGGTGGAAATCATCTTCACGAAATTTCATCAAAACCATAAAAAAAGCAAACAATTTATTTTAAAATAGTCGAAATGTCAACTTTTATTAGCTCTTGATGGTATTGAAAACTACATTTTATTGTGTTGATAATACATTTATTGTCAGAAAGCAGTGACAACAATATGGAAGACAATAAACTAATTTACTAATTTAGTTCAAGCAGTGGTAACAATCAGGTAAGTGTATTTCTAGTTTTTTTAGTTACGGCCTTTTAAAGTTACCTATAGGTTTGTCTGTTATAACGTTGGCATAAAACTTGGTTAACAACAAAAAAGTAAATGATCAAAATCAATTAAAAAAGTTTTGTTTAACAATTGCCACACAAGACAATTTTATTAGCCCTTGATATTGAAACTATTTTTTTATGGTTAATTTGTAAATGATCCTCATATACCATATTTTTACATCACAGTTGCTGTAATTAGTTTTGTGACTAAAATTATAAAAATCATCCCACGTCATATAAACCTTCCATAAAAATCTAATCAACTTTTTCAATTCGCAGCTTCTCAACATGAGTGTTTTTCCTGTAAAATTTACTCAGAATCCATCTCTGATATTGTCACATCTCAATATACAAAATTTGTCGTACTTGTGTTGTTGTAATTTTTTATTTTAAAATGAACTATTTTCAAAGTTAATTTCCTGTTAGACCCGAAAACTACAACGGTGAGTCAGTTTTTTTTTGTGGGGCTTTACGGCTCGTCGACATCAAAGGTCATTGGAGCCCTAAAAATTTGTACAGGTAGGGAAAATGCAGTTACGCACTAAGGTGAACCAACATAACTCTCCCCGCGTGTGGGACTCGCCGAATGACTCAACCGTACCCACTAAAAACCCTCCTGAATTACAACATACCAAAACATGTCTCAAAACATACATCAAAACATTGAGGACAAAAAATTAGGGGGACGGGGACAAAAATTAGGAAAATGAAAGATACCCTAGCCCTAATAGCGTCGGGATCGAAAAGAACAAGACGTTCTAAAACTGCTGTTACTAAACGAATTCTTTCCACGGTGAGGGAAGTAAAGGCTCATTTACCCAGGAGCAAAGAAAGGGTAAACAAGTAAATAAATAAATAAATAAACTTTTTGATCAAAAAGCGTTTGAAAACTGCTTATGACCCCTTGGAGAATATGAAACTAAATTATTCTCTGGAAACAAACCGGGAACCATCCCAGCAAGGGCAGTGGCGGATTTCATATTTATAAATGAATTTATTTAACAAATATGTACTGTCATCCATTATTACAAAAATGAATCGTAGATATTAAGTGCAGTAAAAATTCGCGATAATAATAACAAAAGTATTAATGATAATTCCTGGTATTTGAAAATTCACCTTTATCCGAAGGAAAACCGGAGAAAAACCCGTTCCAGGATGGGAAAACAGAGATAATGTATACAACCGCCCGGAGGTTGCGTACAGTTAGAAATACACTTATAAATAAAAAGAATAAAAACATACAAACAAAATTTAATCAGTATTTATGGTACTGCAACAAAAAATGGCGTGATAAAGTATAATAAGAGTTAACATCACTTTACATTCTACGGAATCATACGGAAAACAATAATTATAGGAAAATTTGCTGGGTTTACCAACAACTTGGCCCACGTGGTGTTAGTAGAAGTTTGTAATAGTTGGAGTTATTGATACCAGTAGGAGGAGGAGATGCATAGAAGAAGGAGGGTTTGCTATTCAATCGTCACTGCTATATATGAACTGCGACATTAAAATGAAAACTACAAATTTATTTCTGTCCCCGCCGGGATTTAAACCCGGAGTGTCAAGGTGACGAGCGAGCACGCTAGTCCCTGAGTCACTAATAGCGCATTGGAAAACTGTGAATTTAAAAGATTCAATTTATTAATTTTCTTATTGCCACTAATTGTATTGATCTGGTGAATATGTCATTTATTTCGAGATTTTTACCCCAAAATTATCTGAGAATATTACATACATCTAATTGTATTGATCTGGTGAATATGTCATTTATTTCGAGATTTTTACCCCAAAATTATCTGAGAATATTACATACATCTAGGAAATGTTTAATGTATTATGNCAATAGTATTACAAAATCTTTACCCAAGGTTTCTCTTTCTTTAAACGGAACACAATTAAAAACTGTTACGAATACAAAATTCTTAGGTCTCCATATTCAAGCCAAACTCAAATGGAATTGTCACGTTGACAATCTTAATTCCCAATTAAGAAAATTGCGTTACGCATTCCGAATCTTAGTTAACGTAGTTAGTCCACATATTTCCCGTTGCGTATATTTTGCAAACGTTTACTCCCATTTACGTTACGGCATTACCTTCTGGGGCAATTCCGGTCAGAGTATTCAAACTTTCAGAATTCAGAGGATAATTTGTAAATCTCACCCCCGAAACTTTTGCAAACCTTTACTCAAGGAATTAAATATCTCAACACTAATTTATGCATTTGTATTTATGAAACAGTCGTGTTTGTTAAAACCGAATTACTGAAGTGCCACCCTTGCTTTATACGAAAGTCTCGTTCACGAACACAACACTCGCAATAGTAATAATATTCATCACCCTAGAGTGTCAATCACTCTTTGCCAAAAAGAACCGTATCGTTCGGGAATCGTTGTATATAATTCCCTGCCCAAGAATATAAAAGACATTATGAAATTGAATCTCTTCAAATCCGCGGTTAAAAACTACCTCCTGCACCAGTGCTTCTACACTGTAAAAGAATTTATTGATTTTAATAAAAGTTAAATCCGTCTTGTACTTTACCAAGCCATTGCTGTAGTACTTTTAAAATAACGTATGAGAATTTAAAAATTATTTTCTTGCACGATTGCGTTATCTTATGACTCATGCTAATTTAGTTTTATGTGTACTCAACTTTGGCACGGTTGGGTACATTAATCCTGTAGCCCCATTCTGGCCCGGGTTTTGCTCCGATTTTCCTTCGGGTAGAGGCGGATTTCTTATACAGGTCCTGTAGGCTTTGTCTAGAAGCGCGTTTATTGTAACAATAAATCGTGAATTTAGTGTTATTTCAATTCTTATGATTTTTAAACATTATATTCAGAATAAGCTATAGTTTGATAATAATTTGTACATGTACATTTTTTGCATCAAATTACAAACATATTGACATTCTATTAGTATTATAACTCGCAGCTAACGTTTTATCTTATCTAGGAATTTTTGCTGAAATTTTTGAATCCGCCTCTGCCTTAGGGCCCTTGATCGGAATTGATGGGATGGTCCCTTGCTTGCTTCCGGAGAGTAAATTAGTTTTTCTTGTCCTCCACGTGGTCATTAGCAATTTGTACTGCTTTTTTTGATAATAAATTTATTTATTTATTTATTTATATTCACGATTAGTTCTGTCCCTTGTTCCTGGTGGGTGCTGGTTGCAGCTCGAGGTGTAGACATGTTGGATGCCAAGGGATTCAAATGAGACAGCGCTCAATGAAGAGACTTTACGAAGTTAGATTTTACGACAAACTGCGTTGATGTACATTTTGCGAGGTTTAAGCAAATGCAGCTTACGTTTGCAAATGCGCGTCTCGCGCATTGGTCCAAATGAACTTGACCACGAAATAGTTCAGTTTATATGTAAGACCATTAAATTATAAACGAGTCAGTTTTTCTTTCTCGTTTTCGTCAACGAGAAACGTGAAAAAAATACGATCGTAATGTCTGAAAAATTTAAGAGTCAACTATTACTTGAACTTCAATACAGTTATTTCTAAATAAGGATAAAATTCTAATCTCTACGACAAAATTGGTTCTCCTTAAAATGAAATATTTCCTCATTTTCTGGATTTATGACTCCATTCTACGACTTTATAGTATACCTTTGAAACATTCGTTCGTATATGACTAATTAAAAGCATGATAAGTTCGACAATAGCGGCGGATTTAGAGGTCAGGACGACTATTGTTCTGAAACCCCTTCCCCCAAAATGAGGGAAATATAAAGTTTTATTTTATTTTGCAAAATAACATGTAATATATTGTAAGTACTCTATATACTTATAGAATCGAAAAATTTCCTTAAACGTAATTTTGCTCAAAATGTCTATAACTCTTCCTATATTTATACCCCGGAGATCTGAGCTCTTCTCCCCACCCCCCAAACACATTCACATACTTTTGTCCATTCATGATGTGCTCTTCTCCGTTTCAAGACGTTCTAACAGGTAAACTATTAATTTGAAAAAAGAAAAAAAACGCAAAGGAATAGATTGCAGTAAATTTTGTCTAGTTTCTTGCTGTAATTGGTGTTTTCCTTTGAAACGTGTATATTTCCTGTAATACGCAAAAAAACTAAAAATGGGAATAATTTTTTTGTAGTTATTCGATGTTTTCTCATACTTCCTGAAATTTTTCGTAACGGAAAAGTCAAAAANTATACACATCTCACTACTTTCAAACAAAAATTTCCAAAGTACTGGAGTATGAATTCAACGATCTATGACGGGCTAGTAATTCACCTGAGAACAAGCAAAGGAATGTATATTGTAGGAAAAATAAGAATGGCTAGTTTATTTTTACAAAGAAATATTTTCTTTGTAGAGTGTATAGATTTCAAGTCATAAATCAATTTTTAAAAAGGGTGCGATTTTTTTATTTTTAAATTTGTTCCGCACTTTCTCGAGTTTAAATTTGGAATCAGCGCCCTTAAAATCGTATAGGAGCAAAAAATCACTTCTCTAAAACTTTCCGGGTAGACCGTTTTTTATCAATGACTGTTGAACATATTTTTATTCAGATGAATAAAAAATGTCGTAATGTAGTATTAAAATCTAAAAAATGGGTATTACTATTCCTAGAAAATTCAATCTCAAATTCCCTGTAATTTCCATTTTTGTGTGAGCGCATCAGCACATCACGTATTGACCTTAGTGTTTATACAACTGTACCATTGTTATTTAAAATGTCTAAATCAGTCCAATATAACCGTTTCCCCTTTCCATCTTGTTTCGGGGGCTTATGAATTCTTCCAATCGACAATCGACGCTTCGATCCACTCGAGTGCAGTTCATTCTGCATAAACATCCTCCCTTTCCCCCTTTCCACTTGCATACGCAGGCGCGCACATAACAGCATTCGAGGTGTGCGTGCGGGAGCGCCAGGCGCATGCGCAAAAGGAGGAAGCAGGGGAACAGGGGATTCCCAGGGAGGCAGACGCGCGCGACCAGGGACAACGCTGAGCTCCGCACGCCCGTGCGTTCGCCCTCCAACCAATTCCCATCCCCTTCCCTTGGCACCGATCGATCACAGCTAGAGCTCCTCCGTCCGGGGCGCAGCACGACCGTGGCCAGAACTGCACGCTGGGCGTGCGAGATCTACACGGATGACGAAACAAGAGAATTCGAAAAGAGTTTGGTTATGTTTTCCAGTTTTATGCGGTGGACGGTGACTTTAAGGCGGGAAAACGGGGCCATGTCACCCTCCGTTCCCTGAGATTATTATCAGTTCATTCAACAGTCACTGGTCAAGACATGTTTTTAAATTTGGTAACAAAAGACCACCCAAATATACTCATTTCCAGTTTTTAAGTATAGAGTTTTATCATATTATTTATAGTTTTACATGAATCGTTTAATTTTTTAAATTAAAATGATAGTTCATAACGCTCAGTCAATAACACAGTTTTTGGTCTAGAAGTGCATATTCTTTATTCAAACTTCACTCATTTTTCGGGGAGTAGCTCATGGACAACCCGTTACCCTGGGGGCATTTCGCACCACTGTGAAGAGCTCACAACGTTTCGACTTTATGTTGAAGTCGTCGTCACGTGATCAAATAATAACAAATTATAAGAAAAAACATAACAGGACAATTGAATATGATATAAACATAAATATGTTCACACAAATTATGTTCACGAAAAAGTGAAACTACTCAAACATGTTATAACATTGTATTGTATAAATCAGATAGCTTTTCAGTGTATATTCCCCCTCCACCAAAAAACATTTAAAAAACACGCAAAAGCGGATACGATATCTCATTCAGATAGAGTGATAATCGGACCGCCGTTCCGCCGCTAGGTGACACCAATGTCGCGAAAATACCGATGCAATCTGGTCTTAGACAACTCTTCTGGGTCAATCAGGTGTGCCATGAGTAACATGAAGTCTCGAGCGTCCGAAGTATATTGACTGGAAGCTATGGTAAGTATAGCGATTTTAAATCTCATGGAGGTATTCCAAATCTTTGACAAAGACACCCGTCCTATGATAGAGAGATCAGCGGTGTCAGTGGTTGGGATATTAGATCTCGCAATCCTCCTAAATGATTTTCAGTGAATTGTTTATCTATCTTACATGCATTTCACTACAAAATTCGCCCATTTGGATAACTTCTGGAAAACGATAACAAAAGTCCACTTGAACTTTAAAATTCAGCTACAGAGCAACGCCTCATTATTTCGAAATACGTATACGAACATGACACTACCACCAACGAAAGTCNCCTCATTATTTCGAAATACGTATACGAACATGACACTACCACCAACGAAAGTCTATACAGCTCTAGCTTCCTGTCCCTTGTTTTTACTATCGATTCTTTACCTTCTTGATTCACTATGGATCCATGGTGAATCTGTGATATATGGGGGACAAGTAAGCCAGGTCACCTTCCGCCCGGGAACCATTATCCCTAGCAACTACACTGATATTGAGAACTGCTTCATTACACATACAACTTCATCCACATTCCACGAAAGCTTCGCTAGCGGGATAACGCTAGGGGCTCTGCACTTCCCCGAACTCCCTAATTGAAATCTGAGTGGTATTGACGGAACTGATTATGAACAACTGTTTCGCACTGTGTTATCTAACTCCTCTATATAACCTTCCCTCTCTCCTTTATTGACAGTGCTTTGAGTTACTGACTTAAGGGCGGGACTAGCGTTCCAAAAGAGTCAAATCACTGACAGGTGTTGTAGTTTTTTTAATTTTTACTTTAATTGTTTTGTAACACAATACTATGAATTATAAAAGAAGAAAAAATGGGATTTAATTGCACAAGAACATGTAAAACATGGCGTCTAGGTACAACGGTTTCGTGATATATGCATAACACCTCGGAAAAACATATCTTTTAGTAGTGACATATAGACATCATTTTTGTGATTTAAAAGTTGCCCTTCTTTTCTGAAAATAAATGTTTTCTCCATAAGATGCAATATTTCACCATCAACAATTAATGACCGCTGAAGTACGTTTTTCATGTTGAAATCACAATAAATACATGTTTATTTATTATTTCGATTTCAGATATTTTAGTAATTTCATTCTATCTACGTTAGTACTACCTTAATGATTTGTAATGATAATTAATATTTATTCCATCCATATAATTACAAAATACGTAAATAATAATCATGAAAATAAATATGAATGTTTGAAAGACAGACAGGTTTGCAAATATCTTAATCATCTGATAGGTATTTTTGGTCCGAAATGACCTGGACAAAACAATCTAACATTGTCATCTATCACTTGCGAACGAAATTCCTTAAAGCCCTACGAGGATAGAAAAGGTACCGTCCCACGATAAAGTCCCTTTCCATTTCCTGCTTTGAAAAGGATGGTACCGTCTGCGCATGCCCGGTACTTGCAAACATCGTCCTCTGCTGACCCTTAACCTGCTCGCATTCCCCCTCAGCTGACCCTACCCAGCTGCCATGGAGCGGCACCCATGAAAATTGGTCAGTTTTCATCATCATCGGGTGCGAACGCTGAGCATTGATTTATGGTGAAATATGCTACAAAGCTGTCAAATGTCATGACCTGTAGGTGAGCGCACAGCTAAAATACCACAGACAGAAGGGCCCGCGGCGTGTAAATACATCTTTGCAAACCAATACTATCTTATATTATGAAGTGAATGTTTTTGGTTCAGCGCGTAACATTGGAGGTCAGCTCAGGGACATTGTAATGTGACGGTCCCTATAACTCATCACTGAGTACGGGCGTCTCCAAATGAGACAGGAAAGGTGAAGAGCTGTTTCAGTTAAAATATCAACAAACAACTTAAGAATTTTATTTTCAGCGAGAAGAATTTCTCACTGTAATTCTACAATGTTGTTTTCTCAGAATTGAGAGGGGGCAATGTTTTGTGATCGCTATTTTCGTTTAAAAAGAGCTTACAATTTCATCAGGTTATCACAAATACATGCAAATGAGATATCATTTCAACTCATTTTATTGTGCTGCATGTGCATTAACGAATGCGAAAAAAAATGATTTAAAGAAAAATAGACTCGGAACTAGAGTGGAATCACACAGGGGAACTCCTTCTCCCTCCCCCGTTCGCCCCCCCC
>NNCF01129237.1:375151-393333 GCA_002313205.1 Laupala kohalensis | reverse complement strand
TATATATATATATATATATAATTGCAATATTACCGGTTCATCGTTATGTAATCGGATGAACGAAACGAAATCCAATATCTTTATCATTCTTTTTCTCGAAATGACTAATTCAACGTACAACTAACTCTTGCTCTTTATCTGAGTAGCTTTCAGACGAAGAAAATTTTGACAATAAACTCATAGCTTCCATCATGAACGCGTTATCCACAGACTATTCTAACCTCAACGAAGCCCAGTGCAGACCCTTCATTGCGAAAATAGTCAAAGTAACTTCGGTTGCCCCCATTTCGCGGAGAGCGCACCTCAATGGAAAGCGCCATATGTAAAAAAAAGAAAAGAAAAGGAAATTAGTCTACCCATTCCCTACATTGAGAGTTTTCTCAACCTATACTTGCAACCATGAATAATTCAAGTACCAAACAATACAATATTGTTTGTTACATATGATATACTCGTATGAGCCTCCAGGAATTTGTAAAAATAATTCTGGAAGGCACTAATTAATCACAAGCAGGGAGTTTTTGGGCAATTTTCATCACTTTCAAGTGATGGCTGTGGGTGGCTCTGGGTTACGGTGGATTCGTAAAGGTGCATAGCTGTAGCAGAACATATGGGAGAAATTGTAAAATACTAGCAGGACTCAGCAATCAAATTCGATCGCTATTTTTGTATTACTTAGTATTTTGAATCTATAAATCTCCTTCAATCGACGTAATTTTTTCGAAATCAATTACAAAATAAATAAATCACATTTAATATTTTAATCGCCGCTAACTTTTTATCTTATCTAGGAACTTTTGCTGAAATTTTTGAATCCGCCTCTGCCTTAGGGCCCTTGATCGGAATTGATGGGATGGTCCCTTGTTTGCTTCCGGAGAGTAAATTAGTTTATTGTCCTCCACGTGGTCATACGCAGTTTGTACTGTTTTTTGACAATAAATTTATTATATTTATAAAAAAAATATTATGTTTAATATAGTTAAAAAACACATTAAAAAAAAACTTTTATAAGCCCGAGGTTATAATACTAAAAGGAAGGTGATTTTGTAGAACTATCTATATTAATCGGAGTATAAGGCCATGCAAACCATCGCAAGTGCAATTTACAATTATCACACATTACACATAAGAACACATATACAACAGCATCTAAAATAAATTAAAAACATAATATATAAAGATTACTTTTGTTTGCATCATTGTTTGTCCGCTAAGCAAATCTACAGCCCTTGCCGAGGGAGTGTATCTATTTAAATATTAAATCTCGAATTTAGAGATTTAATAGTTACAATTTATAAACAATACTTTCCGAAAAGTCAATAATTTGATGATGATAATAATAAGTACTTCTAAAAGAACGTTTTTGTGTTTTAATAAATACAAAGTTGTATTCTATTGCTATTATAAAACGTAGTTAACTATTTTTATCTTTATCTGAGGAGAGCGCTGAAACGTTAAATCCGCCTCTGTCTTACGACCCTTGATCGGAATTGATGGGATGGTCCCTTGCTTGCATCCGGAGAATTAGTTTATTGTCCTCCACGTGGACATTTGCATTTTTGTAACTGATTTTGAGACAAAATTTATTTTAAGGATATTTCATTTTCGCGATGGTCAAATTATGTGAAATGAGCCAGAAGTGACCATAAGTTGTTTTAAATTTCGACTTTTTGAGATAATTGCCAAAAAGCAATTAAATGCTGAAAATTTAACCCGTCACATGCGAACGGAAATTTACGCGGTTTATTGGGAAAACTTGCTGTTTATAGCAGTTCATTGAGCGTCACGAAGGGAGGTGGTTAGGTAGATGGGATTATTTCTGTGGAGGTATGTATTTATTTATTTGTAGTATTTATAAGTGGTAAAGCGTGCTATTGAAACCTATCTACATGGGCGATAGGATGCAGGATGTAGGTGGTAGGGCTACATGGAGGTGTTAGTAGGAGTTATAGATTATAGGAGTTAGTGATACTAGGAGTAGTAGGAGGTGGATAGAAGGAGGAGGGTTTGCTTTTCAATCGTCACAGTTATATGACCTGGGACATCCAAGTGAAAAGCAATAATTTTTTTCTGATCCCGCCGGGAATTGAACCCGGACTGTCTAGGAGTGACGAGCGAGCACGCTAATCCCTGAGCCACTGGAGGGGCTATATATTTATGAAACTACGTGAAATGTTTGAAGAGTCAGGTAGAGGAAGTCAAACTCTCAAGTTAATCAGCTACAGAGGATAATTAATGAAGGAAAAAATATGGTTCATCCATACCAATAAAACTGAAGATGTAAGAGGTATGGAAATCGGAATAAGTAATCTATATTTAAAATTTCATAGCTATCTTCTTAATCTTCATTTTAATTATTGCAATTAAAATGTAAAGTATGGTTAATATTGATGAATTACAAGAGCAGAAAACAATTAAATTTGGCTGCTAATCTTGACTCGCATGACTGTTGACTATGAAACTTACTAATGTGGCCGCCTGAGTTCAAATGCTTTACGTGATCATCCACTGAACGTACAATCTTTGTGACCTGTGTCTGTGAAGAATATTGTTTTCAAGTATATAACCTAAAAGTCAAATGACCAAGTTTTCAAGTATATAACCTAAACCAAAGAATTCAGTTGTCCTATGTATGCCATTTGTTTATTAAGCTTTCTGTATATTTTCCTTCTGTCTGGACTTTAAAATAATTCGTAATTACGTACATATTAGCATACAATACTGAAAACTTGGTTTTCTTCGTGGTATTTATTTATGAAATTAACAAAATTGAAAATTTAATAATATGAAAGTAGAGAAATATATGAAATATTCTTAACGTATGAATTACGAATATTATATAAGAACCCGGGTAACTTGAGCTAAAAATATTCCAGTCAGGTGATTTAGTACACACTGTAAAGTAAAACATATCAATTCGTAGTAGCAATGTTTCTTTAAATGTTGATGTAACTTTTTGTTTGATAAAGTGCGAAAATAATATTTTCATTTTTATAAAAAAAATAAACATTTGTAAATTGTGAATTGTTTAAAAAATTTGAATGTTCCGTAATGATGGTTTTTACGTTTCGTTTCAAATCCCGGGCAACGTCGAGTATTTCTGCTATATAATGAAAACCATAAAATTTTCCTCAATAAATGAAAAGAAAATTATCCCAAGAGGAAAACAATTTGAGACATACGTCATCCTGTAGTGGCAAATGCCCCGTTACTCCGTTATTTCTATTTCCAGCGGACGGTCGCCTCGCCTTCCACCGTTTGGGGCTGCGCTGTGCCGCCATCTATAGAATATTTTAGCGACGAGTCTAATTTTAGAAGAGGAGGAAAAGTCAGGAAGTTGGTGATTACTGAACGATTTATGCATTCCCACTGGATCTACATCTGGGGAATAAGACGCAGCAATAGAATGATATCAATTAAAATAAGTTTAATTTTTATCAAAACAATAAAAAAATTAATTTGAGAGCAAAAAGACACATACATCTATAAACACTAACCGACTCAAAGGGGTTTGTTTTTTTCATGTGTCACCGTTGGTAGGAAAAATTTTTAGAAGTGCAACATTCCAGAGTGGCATTTGATCGCGCAACACCAGTTGCAGTAATTTTATAAAAAAGATAACGAAACTCTTACATGCATTTAATATACATAATTTAATTTTAATAAGGCATTATAAGTGAAAGAAAGGTAACAGAAGTCCAATACGAAATTGAATGACGCTGTCATGTCGCTCTTATCTTATTTCACACAAATCTGATAGTTGTTCAAGTAAAATTTTTTGCAGTAATAAATAAATAATATATAAACTTCATTGTTAAAAAAGTAGTTACAAACTGCGTATGACCGCGTGGGGGATAATAAACTAAGTTACTCCCCGGGAACAAGTAAGCAGAGGTGTCCACCCTCTCCTAAATCCTATGACGCAGACCCCCCCCCCCTCAACAAAAAATAAAGCCCCATTCCTTCGCTTTGACTGACTTCCAAATCAGATTTCAAAAATTTAGAAATACTTTACAACTTTATCTCTCATATTTACCCTTACTCTATTTTAAGACCCGTGTGCAAAACCAGTGTACATCCTTTCACACCCACTTTTAAGACTCTTATCTATATAGTATGCAAACTAACTTTACAAAAAAAAAAGCAACCATTTTCATGCATTCTGTATTGATGTTGACAACAGCATTTTTATCGTCTGCGTGTAAAATAAAGGGAAAGTTATTGATTGAAAATGCCTATTGTTTGGTTCAATGTTTCCTGAAAAATTTTGCGCAGAATCCAAAGTAAATCTTTTTTTATTTTTTTTGTCTTTTACATGCACGGTAAAAAAATAATTTGCGTAAGATATTTCAGTAGGCGAATTATTCTAAACGCGGAGGGTAAGATGTAAGAGTGAGCAAAAGGTGATGTGTCAGAGAGCATCTCTGGGTCAAGACATTTGGGAAAGGAGAAGGGGAGATTGTGAGGGAGATAGCAAACCGCCTTCCGATGTTTTACAGACTATAGATTTCTAAAGCTGATACCTCCCTCGGTTTGGTACACCTTTACTTCTAAATGGTTTTGAACTCCCTTAATAATGCATAAATAAGAACCATAGGATAAATAATTGAGGTAATAATTATCCCGGCAGGGTCAGAAAATATGTTGTATCACTTCAATGACTGATTTCATACAGCTAAGATGATGGTAATATGACCCTTTCTGACTTACGAGTACTACCATTTCTTATTTGGAACCGACAATATAGATTGTATCTGAACGCGCTACATCCCACAATGTTTCATGACGTGTCTTAGTATACAATTACATCAACAACAACAACAAAAAATCACCAAATCCAACCATTTCAGAAAAAAAGTTCTACTCTATGTCAAATTTTTCTACACCTTCTTCGTAGCATGTGATAAAAAGTTCCAGAACATAGCGCGTCGGGTTTCGGCGAGAAGGGATAGAAAATGGGTGAATTTGTCTTTTACAGCAGTTTGTCGCAAATATTTCGAAAAGTGTGAGGTCTAGCTAAACGTTTCTGGTATATTATATTAATCTACATTAAGCATTAGCAAAAATTGTTCTTTACCGTTTTTCTGTTGCAGTAACAATTACAGAGATAATGAAGGGAGTAAAAACGTACTATTTCCGGATTGACAAAAAAATGTAAAGAAATCGTAATTTTCGCAGCACTCTGAAATCTTAATTTTTCGCTTCGCTTTCCATTACTTAATTTTTGCATCCTTTTATTGTAGTTACGCTGGAATAGGTACAACATTTTAAGCTATCAACTACATGGCATTTGGGCCGTTGCCGAAAATATTGTAAAGTTACATAATTTAGTTTACTGCACAGTGAACTAAATGACTGATTTAGCGCGCTGCAAGTCGATAATTCATTTTCATCAAAAGTGTCTAGTAAGTGAATCCACGTAGACTCCGACCTAACTAGGGTTCGTTACCGCGATCTTTAGTCGGCTATAACGAACAATACATACGGATCATTCTTTTCACAGTCGTCTAAATATAGACCATCTCAGAATTGGCTGTAAACTTTTACTTCTGTTGAATTCCATTAAAAATTATGATTGATTTGTCCATTTTATGAGAAAATCTAGGCGTGCGGTGAAAGCAATATAATAATAATATCATACTTAAATGAATCATAATATTTCTGTACCCCAAGGTTTTGAATATTCTATTGTCTATTAGTGAATTGATAGATAGTTCCTCCCATGAGATAGCTCAGGTCGACTTTGCGCCAGACTGACTTGGTTCAACATTGCTATGTTCTCAATCGCTACACAGGATTTTACGGTTAGTCACACTTTTCATTACAATAAATTACATTGAAATAATATTGAATAATTAGAGTTATCAGTACAAAGTCTCAAAACCTAATTAATTGCTGTTCTACGTACGTTTACCGGATGAAATGGAAATTTCTTGGCAATGCACGGTGGGTTAAATTGTTGGATCCAGCTCGCTGAAATTTCAAACTATTCAAAAACTGAAATTAATTATCTATAAACGTTTGAAATTAACACTCTTTGTCGGAGGGAGCTTGAGTTTCTTCACCTATGTCGATATTTTTCACGGGTATTTTCAGTTCACAGAGCCGTTTTCAGACATCCTCTGTCGAGAGATTTGATTATTCAAAGACGCGTGAAATTAGAAATAATAGAATCTGGAGAAAATAACACGATAGTCAAAAAAAATTTTCGATTGGTAGAACGTCGCTGAATAATGTCTATGATTTATGAAAAAAGATTGACGAAATATTATTTCTGACAATGGTCGCTGTTATACACACGTTTACGGCAGTCCGCAGCTTCTAAAAACACTATTTAAATGTAATGAAACCCTGTACCGGACGTGGCTTGGAGGGACGTTCAGGACATGGCTGAAACTTATCCTTTACCTCCAACGAAACCCCCTTGGATCCTAGTCGACGACTCGAACACCGTTGATATTTTTATGACCAACTGTGAATGGTGCTGAATGGATGGGGTTCCCGTCACCTAATGAAAGGAACTGGATACCTACGCCACACAGAACACTCATTTATCTCTTTTCTCCAAGAAAAATAAAATCATCACATGAAGTAAAATCCATTTTAACTTCGAATGAAAGTACTGGTCACCTTTAAAGAAAGAAATTGCCTGGTAAAAATTAAATTCCGTTGGCTGGTTCTTTTTGTCACCCCCGTCGCTGACTCAATTCGTGCACATTTTCGTGCAACTGACTATTGTTTCTTCTTTCTTTATGCATTACATTTCGAAAATTTTATATACAAATGCTTAATGCCAATCATAATTATACTTACAAAGCTGAAAAAAACCCGAATAGGTAAATCTTGCCAAAATATTTTTTAATATAATTGAAGCTTTTAAGATGTTATGAAATATAATATAATTGAAGCTCATAATATTATGAAAAACTTAACGGAATCACAGTGGTGAACTAGTTAAAAGTCTCAACGAAATAAATAAACAATTTTATCAGTATCTTAACTCACATATATTTGAAAATTAATTAAATATCCAGAAGATTTTACTGGATAAACGTCATGAGAAAATAAAGTGAAGCTTTGTAATACAGAAAAAAGTCAATTCAAACAAAGATGAAATAAAGTAGTCAGTCGCAGAGGGTCACTTTTCCATCGTTTGAGCTACATGAACTGAGACATTGAAGTGAAACACAACAAATTTTCTCACCCCGCCGGGACTCGAACCCGGGGTGTCTGTGTAGCAAGCGAGCACCTTGAGCTACCGAGACTATATACTAAAATGAATAATACATTTATGGTAAAAATAGCAGTTACGTATATTCAAACTTGCGATTTTCAAGTGATTTCCAGAAATTTCAAGGAAATGGTGAAATAATTATTTTTTATCCCCTCCATAACCGTTGATCGCAGTACAAAAATGTATTTTTATTGAAAATTTAATGTACATTAATTTAATATAATGCAAAATTTTAGCTAGACCTCATAGTTTTCGAGAACTGCTGAAAAGGGTATTTTTTTTTAATTTGCGACAAACTGTTGAAAAGGGTAATTTCACCCCTTTTCCACCCTCCCCCCGAAACCCGACGCTCTATTTGTTGTGACTTTTTTGCATTAACTAAGAGGAAGGTATATAACAATTTGGCGTAGGTTTGTACTTTTCTCTTTGAATGTTTGGGTTTGGTCGTTTTTGGGACTAATTGTACTATACCGTTCGGTAACGAAAGGAAACGGAGCCTTATTTTTGGAGCTGCTTCCGTATGGGAGCCACCATTCTACGGTCTGAGAAAATCAATAAATAGTGGTTAAATAAACTAAAATTATTTATTCAAATTATTTTAGTCAATTTTTCAACTTTATTCCGTGTAAGTGAAATGTTGTGTTCGCTATAATTTTTTGAAGATGGTACATGGTCCTTTGTGAGAACTACATTCCCATAAAAGGAAATAGTGAGAAGTAACATTTAACACAGAAGATTGAATATTCATTATGAGGACACATATGTTTATATGTGTATATTAAAAACCCCAATCAAATTGAATAATTTCCACAAATAATTTATCACGTTTTCGGTTCAGATGAAGGGTTTGAAACTGTTTTTGAGAAATTATCCAAAACGTATTTCGATCTTCTTGAGAAATTCCCATTATGTTAAAATAATAAATATTCTAGATGATATGTATCGATAAGCAGCAGGTACTTCTCCAAGTAAGAAACAACCCCAGTCGTTTAGTCCATACAGTTACAATCACTGCGCACAGACACACAGTGAGACAGATTCCATTGCAGTATTTGTAAATGAGACATGTAGCGTGCTATTGACGTTTATCAACATGGAGCGATAGGAGGTTGGAGGTGGGTGGTAGAGCTATTGTTAGTAGGTGGGCCGCTTAGCTGGGTTTACCAACAACTTGGCCTACGTGGAGGGGTTAGTAGAAGTGGTTAGTCTTTTCAGTAGTCACAGTTATACAAACTAGGACATTCGTATGAAAAGCTACAAATTTTTCTGACCCTACTGGGAATTGAACCAGGATGACTTGGTGAAGAGCAAGAACGCCACCACCTGAGCCGCCAGAGGGGTGACAGACAGATAGACAGACGGTTGGACGTTTCGGATATCACGATCATATAAGGGATATTTCTGTCGAAATCTCGCGATCGAAAATTTGCACTAACACAATATTTTCTACGTGTATGAGAAGTAAGAAATAAAATGTTCGTCGTGATTGTGAAAACAAAGTTTATTTTAGCTCACAACTTTCGAGTACCTATTCGTGGAGGAGTGTTTGCAACGTCAACAGCCAGGTGAAATTGCGACGGACCGGGAGTCGAACCCTCCACGAGTAGGTACTCGGAAGTTGTGAATCAAAATGTGCATCCGACGCGTAGGTACGCGAAAACCGGACTTCAGAGCTACCAGCATTGGAGCCACCTGTGGTCACTTATCCCCTTAAGGGGGGTGTGACCCAGGTTCACCGGATCAGGTCAGGTGGAAGTTGCGTACGGACCTGGGAGTCCGAGGCGGGTAGTGCAGTGGATAGCACACCTGCGGCCATAGCAGGAGGTCCCTGGTTTGAGACCCGGTCCGTCGCAATTTTCACTTGACTGTTTTTTTTTGTTTTTTTTTGGGGGGGGGGGATTTACGGCTCATGTCGACATCAAAGGTCATTGGAGCCCGACAAACTTCTACAGGTAGGGAAAATGCAGATACGCACTAGGGAGAACCAACATGACTCTCCCCGCGTGTGGGACTCGTCGAATGATTCAACCCTACCCACTAGAAACCCTCCTGATCTACAACACACCAAAACATATCTCACAACATACATCAAAACATCAAATGGAGGGGGGCAAAAATGAGGGGGGTACGTAACATGAGGGGGGACAAAGAATAAGGGGGGACAAAAAATGAGGGTAGGACAAAAAATGAGAGGAATGAGGAAAATGAAAGATACCCTAGCCCTAATGGCGTCGGGATCGAAAAGAACAAGAGGTGACCAAGGGAGGTCAGGAAAGAGAAAGGAAGGAGCATGGCACAAGTAAGTGGAAGTAATGCCAGACTCAGCTCGGGGCCCCGTGTTCGCCAAACACGTACCTACTAGATGTAAGTCCCCTGGGGGGGGACCTGGCTGTTGACGTTGCAAAGTTTGGTATTGTATACAAGAGTCAATTCGCCCCAAATGAAATGTGAGTGGCGAACACAATATTGCACAACTGCTCCGCGCGGACAACAACCGACGCGACCCCACTCCATTTATTTCCATTTCATTTCCTCGCTTCGATCTGCCTTTCATTAGTAAAGCGACGAATGGAGCTAACGCTCGTCATTTCAGCTCTGCGCTCAAACCACCGCAGTCGCGTTGTTATCAAAACATAATTCAATAACTTTTTAATCCGTTTAACAAGGAAAATTAAGAGTAGATTAAAACAAAATATAGCTGACCTCCAGCGGGAATTTTGCCCTCACGGTTTACGAGGGGGAAAATATAAGAAAAGATTAAGTGCATTAAATTGTCAGACTTCTAGTATGATGCTCGACGAAACCTGCTTACCCGGGTTAAATACCCGCAACTGTGGTCTTAAATATCCACGTGATACATTTCAGAAGATAGAGTTTGGCTTCGATGACGATGAGCAAGACTAATTTCACGTGGATTATTGCACTATTGCATTAATTTATTGCACTAATGAAGCTCCATTTATCCTATTACAAATTATCATTATTTTTTTATTTATGAATGTAACTTTTTCGATTGTCTTTCTATTGTTAATTTCATCCAGGTTATTTTATATCAGATAAGTGGCTCGGAACCTCGCTGAAGTGCGAATATGCTAGAAACAGTGAAATATTGCAGCTCTAAACTCTTGTTTTCATGAAAAAGTGGAAATTTATAAAAGCAAAATAAGTCATGTTTGTCTTTCACACAGATTTTATTATTTAGTATTGTTGCTTTCAATGAACCTACTGAACTTTTCGAACTTTTTTTTGTGTGTGTGGGGGGGGGGGTACATACCCCCTCGGATCCGCCACTGGTTCTTTCTGGGTGGAATGGATTCTTCTGACGTATCATTTTAATACAAAGGGAGAGGTATGATACGAAACCCTGTGGCATTCTCCCATCTTAGGGGTGCGCCGCTGAATTTCTAAAATGTAGAAAATAACGAATTGAACTTATATATAACATTTAACTAAATCATTTATTGCCAAAAAAAGTTCAAAATTATGTGTACCACGCGAAGGACAATAAACTAATTTACAGTTTGTAACTTTGCTTAATTATATTTATTAAACACTATTAATATATATAAACTCATTGTCACAACATACAGTATTTTTATGCACCAAAATTTACGCTTCTCTTACTCTTCCTCGTACAACAAGTTTCACATAGCAGCGCGTGTCGTCACTGCCTGGTACAGCACAGGATTCATTTGAGCTATAAGATTTAGTTAGCCCCGTAGCATGGCATTTTGTGGGTATAATAATGAAAACAAAAAACAAAAAAAACGAAAGATAACTAGGCAACAGAGTAGTATAATATGTTTGTATAATTGCTAGTTTTAGAATGCTAAAATAGAGTAAGTATTAAATTATTTCCCAAAACGAGAGGGGGGGGGCACAACTTTGGTACCCATTTTGTATTGAAATACAGTAAATAATTTTGCAAAAATATAACTGTGCCCTATAATTTAACAATAATATCTTGGTCATAACAGTTATAATAACAGTATAACGTGAAAATACACACAAAATATATAAACAAAAAAGTAAACTAAGGAAGAAAATTGTGTAAAAATTTGTAATTTTGAGTGATAATTTGTAATTAATAATTTGCGTTTATTTTCCTGTCTCACAAAACTTACTTTCTTTTTTCTTTATACATTTTTTGTATACTTGGTGTGTATTTTCACTTTATACTTTTATTGTAGCCTTGATGATATTATGTACATCAAAACGTTGGCAAGTTGGAAGAGAATTTTATTTAATTTGCGACTTAATCCCAAGATGTTACAGTTAAATTAACAAGAGGTCAAGAAAGTACGATTTCCATATAACTTAAAAAATTTCGATACTTCAGTTCACATTAAACTTTCAATCAATCAATAATTTTCATTATAATTTAGCAGAAAGAGTGTGCCTTCGTAGTTTCTCCTAACAAGCAGAGCCTCACAGTGGCTCGTTGCCTGCGGATAGCCTTCGGCAATATCCCAGCGGAACTACGTCACAACTTAATGCTAGACGCGAGACAACTCTTTAGGTTTCCACAGCTTGAGAGACGCCGCGAGGTATGTCTATCCTCCTCCTGCCGCCGCCGCCTCCTTTAAAGCAAGCAATCTGAGAAACAGATGAGCGTTCGCTCGACACCTGACTGTCCAGGACGACGCTGGCAGCGGCGACGACGGCGGTGGTGACAACGACGCCGACAGCAAGCGTTCGCGAGAGGCGCCACAGCGACCCGACCGACCTCTGTCCGAACTGCTCCGACGGGCAGGCAGGCAGGCAGCTTGCCCAGCGCGACCACTTCCAACCAGCTCAACAAGCTATCCTCCGCCGCTCATGGAATGAGTGACCTCAAAGCACGGCTTTTGCTGCCACCGCACCTCTTCCCTGCTCCACCTCAGACTATGCTAAACTGACGATTGGTCGGTGAAAAAAAACAAAACAAGGAAAGTCCAACCCAGGGCAGACAGTTTCCTGTCAACAACATTCTGACTGGTCTCTACGCAATCGTACTAAAAAAAAACTCATGGCATGGTCAGAAGTCAAACTCCAAATTCAAAATCATTAAGATTTTTCCCCATTTTTATACAATCTATAAAATTATCATTTTGCAATTTTTCTCCCGCGCGTATCTAACTGAAAAAAAGCACATTAAAAGAGCTAGAACCAATTCATAGCTGGTCCTAGGCACGAGAAAAGCAACTCCTGTTGAACACAAGCTACTGATTGGGACGGAACACTTAGGAGGGCGAAATTATCGACAAAACGTCTCACATTTAGATTCATTATAAAAATAGTACACATGTATGTTAACAGTTAATATGAACTCTCATTACATTATCATTTTCGGAATGAGACAGATTTCTATAAAAAACCAACCCGTGGATTACAGATCGCTAAGCAATACCGTAAAAAGTAGGAGCTGAGTTAAAATTTCGCATTGATACATAGATCTAAGATAATTTCCTGAACCCCAACACCTTAAATAAAAATATCGCGCGTTTAAAAAATCAGTGTGAGTGTATTTTATGTAAAAATTAATTCAAATAGTATTGTTAACTTCGAAATCGTTTGAGTTTCTAGTGTCGGGTAAGCGGTACACGTAATATAAATAACAGCAGAAAATGTAAACTAACACGAATTTTAANGGGGGGGGGGGGGAGAAGCAAAATTTTTATTCGTGTGTGGTGGCTAAATGTCTCGCGACTATTAGACATTAAGCATAGTTGAAATGAAATATCTCAATTGATAATTTAAAAAAATATCTCTTAATTCAAAAGTTTCAGTTTTCATAAAGTCTTGATGGGATGGACGCAAATTAGTTTTTTGCTCAAAGAGATTTGAAAACATGAAATTACAAATTTCTGTAAGATTGCAAACCCAAAATACACGTAAAATAATTTTTTAAGCTGTTTTGAGCACCAGTCCACTTTTGGGAAGAATAGATGACCATATAGTTTGTTGTCTAAGGAAAAATAATAAATCAGAGGAATTGTTATTTGTTTCAAAATTTTAAATTGTTAAGTTATTATGGGCAGATTCTCTTTAGAAATATAAAATATCAAAGTAGCGGAGAGTAGTGGTTAAGTAAATACCATGAGATTCATGCAGATATAGATTTAGTAACGAAAATTACTTATGAGTCTCTTGCATAATAAAGTGCTAAATAAAAAAGTGAAGGTGTCAGTCAAAGTTGTTTGGAGAAACGGACAAAACCACCCCTATTCACATCTTCTAAGTTCCGAATATAATTTTGAAGTTCTTCAGAGAAGATTTCAGAATTGTAATAGCATTCATCAAGAACATAGTAATCAGTATTATCAAACAAATGGCCTTTCACATGGAATTCAATTTGATACTATTCCAAAACAAATATGAAATATTACTGGATTATGTCTTCATAAATTGATAACAAGCTTCCATCTGCGTAACTGTTTGTATACAGACCAAAGGCATAGTTTACAAAAGCACCTGAAGAAATTTTTCCATAGTGGAGTGAGACATTGTGGAGTTTAGGGGGAAATTTTTGTAAAATAAGTAATACTCAAGCGCATTCTGGAGTATCTGAGAACATTAGCATTTACTAACAACTTTAATGTTTATTGTTAATTTTTAAACACTAGACACTCTTCTTTATTTAGCATTGGAATACTTGATCATATTTTTCCAGTCTTTCCAGAACATTTGATACTACAATTATTTCTTTGTGATGAATATTGACAAAAAATTAATGCGGCAAATATTACAAATTTAAATATAATTTTACTTAAATAATGTTTACTTTTGATCAGTCATTTTTGCTATATAATTTCCCTTAAGATACACCATTTTCAAGGTCCTGGGGATGATCGCTGGTCCCCTCTGCTCACCCCNNCCCCCCCCCCCCCCCACCCTCGCTGGTGGCAATGATATTTTATCTTTTTAACAACAAGAAATATAAACTATAGAATTATAAAAAAAAAGGCAAGCATTGCAACTTATAGGTTTTGAATTATTATTCATCCAGTCATGAAAGGAAAGACTGGATAAGTACAGTTTGAGAACAATTTTAATGTAAAATATATCCGTTGACTCATCTCTTGGGGTTTGCCAGAGGATAAGATTTGAGGATGGGAAAAGGACTATGAAACATGCTCTGATTAAAAAGGGAAGTGGAGAGTGTAGTCAACCAAGTTGTTACCATATTTTTGTAAAAATTATTTAATTATTTACTTCACCCTGTGGCAGATCAAGAATGTTATTTTGGGAGGGGTTTATATATCCGTAGGGTCTTGTCTGTAGAATTTGGAAAGTTTGGTGCAAAATGAAGCAATTTTAAGGCAATTTACAATACTTAAAGAATATAATAAATGACCGAATGCAATTAAAACTTTATTGTCAAAAAAGCAGTTGCAAACTGTATGACCACATGGGATATAATACACCAAGTTATCACTCTCCTGAAACAAGAAGGGGACCATCCCATCAATTCCAATCAAGGGCCTGAGGCTAGTGGCAGAATTAATATTTATAACAGAAATTATTTCATAAATGTAAACTGATGAATAGGCCTATGTACCAAAAATAAATACTTTTTTATACAAGATACAAGGAAATTATGTGTGTGTGTTTTTTTTTAAATTATCAATATTGTTATTTTTGACTGACGTAATCAGATCAGTTTTTGGTATGACTACATGGAGGGTAATGTAGCGCTCTGCAGGAGTAAGCAAGAGACCATCCTGACTATCCCAATCACAGTACCTGAATCGTAACCAGAGATGAATCAGGGTCACAATATGGTTGCAATAATAAATTATGCGATAATTAGAAGTAACGTAGTTTATTGCCCCCCTTGTGGTCATACACAGTTTGCAACTGATTTTTTGACAATAAAGTTTATTTAGATGATATGTTTATTTAGATTGAGAAGAATCATAAATATTACTTTTATAACAAAAAAACCTAATTATGAATTGTGGGGATGGACAGTTGCATGCTTTCATAGAGTAACAAAACTTACTCTCCTTCTTCATCTCATACAACTACATTTTGAGAATAGATTCATTATTTTTATTAGCCCAAGAATTTTATGGATAAAATTTGCACATGGTACATGGATGTTCAATTGATTCCTTCTTGTCTCATACCCTGAGACAATCTGGTGGTGAAATAATGTAGTTCTAGCTCAATTAGTTTCTGATACAATTCCAAAATTACTCCATTGAAATTCCCCTTTTTGAATATATTTTTAGTCCAAACAATTAAATCAATATTTCTGTGCAGTAGTGAGAAAATTTGCTTGTTTCTTTACTAATTTTCTTGTTTCTGAGGCAAAAATTGTGCTTCCATGACAAGGTTTTAAATTTTATAAAACTTTGTTTAGATGTTAATGTAAAATATTTCCAATACAGGGTTTATTGTGATTTATTTTGCTATTACTGTTTCTCAACCATTCTGGGGTATTAAATTAAGATTATGGATTTTGAAGACATTTTTGGAATAAATATTATAATTGCTTTTAAAACCAACCAAAATTTGTTTCAAATTTAACAGAAAGATGGTAGAAATTTGTTTTATAAAAACACATATTATCTTTATAGCTCTATTATCATCTAAAACACTTGATTATCATGTTTTTCCTCAGATAGAGAAGGATTCATATAAAGATCCACTGTCCATAGGACTAGGGGAGGTGTATTTGGAAGCAGCAGTGTCATTAATCTCAAATTAAAGTGATTCAATGTTTTTAATTTTGTTGCGATAAATGAGTAATATTTCCAGAATAATTTACGAACTGATAACAGTATACATTAGTTAAACAACTGACCTATTACAGCTATTTAAAAAATTTGTTAAATAGTAAAACTATAAACGTGATAACAAGTCGACTGTTCTTTTCACATGCCATAGGCACAGAATATTAAATACACCCTAGCTCACGGTTTTTTGAGAGGAATTGATGGGATGACCCCTTTTGTGCTTCTGAAGAGTAAATTAGATTATTGTCCTTATATATAATTTTCAACTACTTTTCAGACAAAGTTTTGTTATTATTACAAATACACTATGCATCAAAATTAGTGGTGCAATAAATTCATCACTTCCATAACTTCCAATATTTAAAATGTATCATAGTGAAATTTTGAGCAAGGAGGCTCCCATGTATTAGCAAGACACTCCTCTAAACACACCCTCTTCAGAGGAAAAAGGAGGTGGTGGGATAGATGTCTGTAATTTTTTTATCTCAGCTACTGGAGTATACATTGTTGTGTCTTTATATGTGAGACTACTACTCCCCTACATCTTGAAGTTGTTTGATTTGTGATAGTTAAAGGCAATTTTTTTCAAAATTTTCATCTCTTGGCTCAGCATGATAGGGATGGCAGAGAAACCTCACAAAGAGGGTTTGTCTTGATAATACACAGGAGCTTATCCTCTCCAAATTTCACTATGATACATTTCAAAATCAATAAATTTATTGCCAAAAAAGCAGTACAAACTGCGTATGACCATGTGGAGAACAATAAACTAATTTACTCTCCGGAAGCAAGCATGTGACTATTCCATCAATTCCAACCAAGGGCCCTAAGGCAGAGGTGGATTCAAAAATTTCAGCAAAAATTCCTTGATAAGATAAAAAGTTAGCTGCGAGTTATAATACTAATAGAATGTCAATATGTTTGTAATTTAACACAAAAAATTTACATGTACAAATTATTATTGAACTAGATTATTCTGATAGTGTTTAAAAATCATAAGAATTGAAATAACACTAAATTCATGTTTTATTATTACAATAAACATGCACCTAGACAAAGCCTAGAGAACCTGTATAAGAAATCCGCCTCTACCCAAAAGTAAACCTGAGCAAAACCCGGGCCAGGATGGAAAGAAGTTAGAAGAACATAGAAGTTATGGAGAGATGAATTTTCTGTGCTATTAATTTTGACATGCAGTATATATTGTTACCACTCAGTCAGAGTACAGATTTCTGAAACATGTGACAAGATAAAACGTAATTGGAGACTCAATCTGATGGAACAACAATGGAATGTAAACTTCTGAAGTATTTTTGTGTCATTATATAAATTGATTGTCAAGTCTTGTTCCATTTTGTAGAATTATTCAGCACAAAGTATTGGTTCCCAAAGTGTGTATGGTGGTATTGCCAAACATAGCCAGAGGCATTGTGTCATAAATTTAAATATAAAATACTTTTTTGTAACAATAAATCCCTTTACACACACTTCAATACTAACTTTGCACTACTCTACTACTTCATATTTACTTCGTAATTGGGGAGCGTTAGCAACATTATCAAAGAATGATAAATTAAAAGTCGCTTGTATATTGCTTATTGTTTTAATGTTAAAAAATATATGGCCCTAACCTTCCCCTGATCGCTAAATAAAGACGTATATCAATCAATCAATCAATCAATCTCTCTCTCTCTATCCTATCGAAGGTTGACATCTCCATCGCGACTAGAGTGACCTATGGAGGTGTTCCTTTGGTGTTTGTGAAGTCAGCCAAGAACTTGGGACTGTTATTCCAAGACACCCTGTCATGGAATCTTCAAGTGACGTCCATGTGTGGATCCGCGTTCGAAGCGATCTATCAACTCCGCAGAGTGGCAATAGACTTTCCCACCCATGTAAGACTGCAGCTAGTCCAAAGCTTAGTGTTGCCCACCTTCGATTATGCCGCTACTGCCATCGGTGACCTGAAGAGCGAAGAAATGAATAAGCTTCAAAAAGCGCAAAATGCAGCGTTGCGATTCGCCCTTCGGCTGCGTTTGGACGAACATGTTACCCACCATTACCAGCGGCTGGGTTGGCTCAAGATAAGAGAAAGGAAGAAATTGCAATTGGCTACAATGGTGTTCAAGGTCCTGAAATTCCGAAAACCAGATTACTTGTACGATCGCTTCAGGTTCTTATCGCAACGAGACACTCGAAATAAAGACAGGGTGCTTGAAATACCA
>NNCF01129237.1:344033-374463 GCA_002313205.1 Laupala kohalensis | reverse complement strand
ATATACATAAAGATGACAATAATTGAAACATAAAAGCAAACTCCAACAGCTGCACTACATCAACCCTCCTTCACTTTCCATATAATGACCTCAATAATCAGG
Organism: Laupala kohalensis; assembly: GCA_002313205.1. Taxonomy (NCBI): domain Eukaryota; kingdom Metazoa; phylum Arthropoda; class Insecta; order Orthoptera; family Trigonidiidae; genus Laupala; species Laupala kohalensis. The sequence continues at coordinate 374,361 of NNCF01129237.1, read as the reverse complement.
TATGTAATTTTGTCACTTTTCTCACTCTGTATTTGTTTTCTTTTATTCATTTTTCATTGTTCTTTTCTTTTTCAATATTTTTTACGCTTCTTTCGATACTGTTTTTACAGTTCAATTTTGTATACTTTCATGTTATGCTTTTATGTTTCAATTATTGTCATCTTTATGTATATCTGTCTCTCTGTCTGTCCGTCAGTCTATCTACGTATCTACCTACGTATCAACGTATCCACCTACGTATCTACCTACCTACGTATCTACCTATCGACCTACGTATCTACCTATCTGCCTACGTATCTACCTATCTGCCTACGTATTGTGGCAGAACGAAACTTTAGTGGTAAAAAAAATACTGAATTTAAAATTTTGAGCGCCTCGACTAATTGATCTCAGGGTTCCACAATAATTTCTGGGGTTCGCATTTTTTTAGTGAAGGAAAGGGCCATACAATGGTTCCACTCAAGGAAAACGCTACTGACAAATAAAACCATTTAATTTAATTACCATTGTTTCAATTACAATAAAACCCCTCATGCTGTTTCCCCCAAAAGAAACAAACACAAATGGTAGTCAAATAAGAACATAAACAGTAACGCCTAAATGAAATCTTTCCCTCCAAAAAAAACTAAAATACACTGAATTTAACAATGATATCATTCTATCACCGTTTAAAATCTCTCTCTCTCTCTCTCTTAAACAGAAATACACTGACTTTTAACACTAGCGTAATTTTATCAACCTTTAAAATCTCCCTCTCTCTCAAACAAAAAGGAAATACACTGAATTTAACAATAGTATTATCTTATCAACAATTAAATCTCCCTCTCTCTCAAACAATAGAAATACACTGAGGTTAACCATGGCATAATTTTATCAACAATTAAATCTGTCTTGGCACTGATTAAGTCCACAGTTCGTGTCCCTTTTTTATAATTTATGCCACTTTATTCATTACGCGCAAGCGCAATACGACGTCGGTTTAAACATCACCAACCGTCGTAAAATACCTCTTAAGATGACCAACCAGGGCAGACCGTAGAGAGTAGTGTCCTCGCAAGGTCGGCCAGGCTCCGATCTCGGGCGATCGCTGACGGTGTCAATCAACGACGACTACCAGAAGTTGCTCCAATCATTCTCTGCGAGCTCGGATCCTCCAAGCGCAGCGTCAGCATAACCTCGTTCGTCCGAATGACCACCCGAAAATTGTTCGTCCGTGGCTCGGATCGAGATTAATTTATCAAATTTGCCCGATGTTCAAAAAAATCAACAAACACTCGACTCGAGCGCAGCATCTTCAAAAATGAAGTGCTAGTATTAAATGCGAACTCGAAATACTTGTTTCAGAGTATTAACGCAAACATAGCTGACACCGAAAACTCAAAAAGCAAGATAGTTAAGTGTCGAAGCTACGAGCTGGTTAAGAAACTATCAGATACGAGAGATGTGAGCTGTGAGTCTCTGCGAATCTCAGTCTCCGAATCTGAGCGATGTTCTGCGCCGAAAAAAATCTGAGCGATCTGAGCGTCTGCAGCTACGAGCTACGAGCGTGAACGAAACATTTCTCCAAAAAGAGCCGATAGATCTGAGCGATGTGAGCTGAGCGAAAAAAAATCTGAGCTATCTAAGCTGAGAATCTGCGCGACGTGAGTGAGTAATTTCATTTTCCATTCCTTAAATGGTCTTCTCCCTTCCTCTACCTATTTTTCCACTTCCACAACTTCCAAATTTTGAATTCCACGTGACCGAAAACTTCCAATGCCAAAACGATTCCCCCTTCTTACGCCTAGATTCTGATTGGGAAATTTTAAAGGACTTCGAATAATTTCTAACGCTTTCTTCCAACGATTTTTACGAACAAGTTGGTTCTTGTATCTACCCTCGCACATCCGGGGTTATTGCGGTCGGGTTGGGTCGCTTTCCCCACCCCCTCGCTAACTTGCTATTTCTAAAATGCTATAAATTTCCTTCGACACCAAAGAGCCGACAGTGGGTCATACCAGATGTGAGGGCTGCCTTCGTCCTCTCTCAACGGCAGGCCTTTTAAATTTCTAGCGAGTCGGAAGACTTCCCTTCCTCTCTTTTGAATTCCATACTCCCGAACGAGGATGATTTTATTATTCTAATTACGGAATTATTCAAATCTCACAGTATCTGCCTTTCATTATATTGAAAGTGAAGGAGGGTTGGTGTGGTGCAGCTGTTGGAGTTTTCCAGGAACAGATGGCAGAAGACGGAAAGAATTTCTCAGAGTTTTAACTGTTGGGAGTAGGGTGCAGTGCCCTGGAGAGTTGGGAGGTGAGAGGGAAAGAATTTGAAGGCTAGTTTCATGAGAGGGGAATGAAGTTCAGGGATTTGTTCATTTAATAGGGAAATGTTATTGTTTTTTATACTACTATGGATATGTAAAATTTCTAATTTGATCTGGGACCAAAATCTATTTTCCACTTCTAAAATATAAAAATCCTTCTCAATATTGAATGTGTGTGTGTTTTCTACTAGGTGGTTGTCGAAGTGTGAGACTTCAGTGTTATTCTTCCATGCATTTGTGTGTTCTATCATTTATAATTCATATTTATGCTAATAGTATTCTGTAACAAGTAATTTAGACATGAATACTTGTTTTTATACAGAAAAGCAGAAGTTTTACTGTACTGCAAAATGAGGTGATTATGCCAAGGGTGCTGCACCACAAAAAATTGTCATTAGAATGAGTTGCAGCAGGTGTGACTACTAGAGAAACCACTGACATGAAGGATATTTTCATAGTCCTTCAATTTTTTACATATTTTGAATATGATATAAGAATGAATCTTTGTCTAGTTAGACTAAGAAATTTCCATTTATTTAAGTAGGAAGTATTTGAGAAATTATGAACTGCACTTTGTGAAGAAGAAATATCTAATGTGTTTATGTAAGTGTGCAGCAGTTTTAAGAGATTGGAAAGTGAAATAAAATTTTTGTGTACATTATAAGGGAAGTAACAAGAAATTAAAAAAAAAACTAAGGGGAAACTAGAAAATAGTATATTCAATTATTTTATTTGTATTATACAAATTTACAATTCAAAGTTAGGTCATTTATATAGAGGGGGGGGGGGGGGAGGAAAGATGGACTAAAAAGGGAAAGCTTGAAGGACAAAGTGTATTTTTATTGTAGTATTTGTAAATGGGAAATGTTGTGTGCTATTGAAGCTTATCTACGTGGAGCAATAGGAGGTAGGAGTTGGGTGGTAGGGGCTATTGTTTGTAGGTTTGCCGGTTAGCTGGGTTTACCAACAACTTGACCCACGAGGTGTTAGTAGTAGTTAGTAATAGTATTGAGTTTGTGTGTAGAAATTCAATTGTAATAGTATGATTTGATGATACTAGGAGCAGTAGGATGTGAATAGAAGAAGGGTTTGCTTTTCAGATGTCACAGTTATATGAACTGGGAAATTGAAGTTAGAAGCTAACAAATTTTTCCGGCCTTGTCGGGCATTGAACCCGGAGTGACTTGGTGGTGAGCAAGCATGCTAAGCCCTGGGTCACAGGAGGGGCTGACAGTGTTGAAGAAACTACTGGAGTAAAGGGGCTGCAATAGAGGAATAGAAGTACACCCAATATTTTTAGTGAATCCAATCATTCATAAAGTTTCTCTAGTACTATATTAAGCAAGAATTGTTTGCAGAGGCACATGTTTTCAAAGTGGTTGCATCCACTTTGATGAAAATAGTAGTTGATGGATTTTGGGATGGAAAATTGGTCTAGTGTTTTTTGTAGGGCAAAACTTTGATAGGTACAGAAGCTATTGAACATGGGTACACAACCATATACACAAACCACTGAACTGTCCTTGTTCTGGCTTATACCACTAATTTTCATTTCAAATACTCTATTATATTCAATATGACATAGAGTAACACAAAATTTTCACATAGTCCTCTCAAGTTAAATAATAACCTATCAGTGCATGGATGGATGAATGGAAAGTAGACAACACAACAAAAATGATACTTAAACGTGTTAATAGTATTTAATACGATAGAAACTATATGATCAAATCATAATAAAGATTCATTACCTTTTGTAGTAGTATTATCTTGATTTTATGTTTAGGTAAGTCAAGAGTCTTTAGTTTGTGATCAGGTAAAAAAACTATGCGGTTTACAAAAGCAAAATATAATCAGAGTATTAGATTTTTCCATTTTTTTCATTGTAGTATTTGTAAATGGGAAATATAGCATGCTATTGAAGCCTATCTACATGGAGCGATAGGAGGTAGGAGTTGGGTGGTAGGCTATTGTTAGTAGGTGGGTCAGTTAGCTGGGCTTACCAACAACTTAGCCACGTGGAGGGGTTAGTAGAAGTGGTTCGAGTTATTGATACTAGCAGGTGGGTAAGGGAAGGGGGGGTTCACTTTTCAGTAGTCACAGCTATATGAACTGGGACATTCATGTGAAAAGCTACAAATTTTTCTGACCCCACCGGGAATTGAACCCAGGATGATGTGAAGAGCAAGAATGCTACCACCTGAGTCACCAGAGGGGCATTAGTTTTAATCAGTTTGTGTGTCCCAGGGATATACCGTGGATTTTATTTCAATGGGGTGGGGGGGATATTACACACACATATTATACAAATATTAGGAGAAATATAATTAAAACAAATTTCTTTTAATTTGGGGTGGGAGTATTTTTGGAGGCCCCCCACACTAAGCTTACAAAGTCCCCCATACATAAATGTTTTTGCATGCCTATTGGTACACATCTAATGCTCCAATGAATTAACATGAATTATAATTTGAGTTTTATTTTTTAATAAGGTCACTTTTATTTTATCTCTTCAAAAATGATTCTAATAATATTTATGTTCAAATTTACATGTTTAAATGATACATATTGCAAGTACATTTGTTGAACTTATATCAAATTTACCAATCTTATTTTCACAGACTCTATTTATTTTCAATTACATATTCTTTACAATAATACAGTAATTTTTGTCAGTGATGGCTGACAGTGGGGGTTGAAACATTGTAAAGAATATGTAATTGAAAATAAAATGAGCTTAAATTATATTTGGTGACCCATTTGGAGGCCCCTTACGTGATGGGCTGCTCGTGCCTTGGTATGCTACTACAAAATCTTAGGTTAATTAATAATCTTAAAGTCCCATAAATAAGTTGACCTTCATTTACAGATAAAATTAATATTATTTCTTAATTAAAACCAAATTAAAATAATGTAAGAACTCTTTTTAACCTAAGGATTATTGGAAGTTCAAGATATACACGGAATGAAATTTAAGATAACTATTTGAGATAACAATTTTTCTATTGTTTATGAAAACAAGAAATTTAAGATAACTTTCCTATTGTTCATGAAAAAATATCCTTTCTGTATAGATACTCCACACAGGGATATCAGACTTTGCAATGACAAAATCATATTCCTGAATGTATGTTCCGATACTGTAAAATTTAGTAATTTTTTAATATAGACTAATTAGTAGATTAAGCATACTGAGTTAAATAAATTGGGGACAGTATGTATTTGTTAAATAACATTTCTGTAATAACCTATTGAAGTATTCAGTAGACATTGCTTGTTTTCTGAGAGTAAATTAGTTTGGCATCCTCCACATGGTCATATGAACTTTCTCATTGCTTTCTTGACAATATGTTATTTCTTTAATTAAATATTTAAATGTAGGAGGAATGCCCCTAACAAATGAAAAGATTATAATTTTACTGATTGTATAAACAGGTCTCATATCAATAGGTAATTCATCACAAATGATAAAGGATTTTGATTAGTCAAGATTTAAATGTTTTTTAAAAGCCTTTTCGGCTGCATGACCTTCAAACTACAAATAATACAATAACGAAAGGCTACAAGGATGCAAACACAGTTTGAAATATTTCACCAGACATTCTCTTTTCAGCACACATACAATAGAATTATGAATCTTATATACCACGCCATTAATGACATTTTAGAAGCAGTGCATATTCAGTCCTCCGAGTCCAGTCAGTGGACCATGAATATCGCTTGCAGCTGTAGTGCAGCAGTGGTTGCTTCTTGATAACACAGTTTTATTTATCACTTACTGGAGGCAGTATAAATAGTTTTAATTCTTTTAATTTAATGATTATGTTATTCCACCATTTTCCTGAGTGCAACAGTATAAATTTTGATTCTTTAGTGTCTGGTCATTTTCACAATGTTCTTGAAAAAAAAAAATAACTCATCATATAATAGTTTGCAAGTACAAACTTGAAATCATTAAATGTTATCACAAACACAATAGTAATCATTTGCCGAGTAATTATTTTTGTCACTCTTAGCTTATTTAAAAAAAATCAATAAATCAGAAAAAAAAAACCGTAAAGATATCGTGTTCTTCCAAACATTTCAGGATCTAAAAAATTAATATCTATACATATAAAAGCAAAATACCACTCACTGATTGACTAAACACAAAATCTCAGAAACTACAAAGCCTACTAACTTGAAATTTGGCAGGTAGGTTCCTTTAAGGGAGTAGACATCTGCTACGAAATGATTTAACAAAAATTTATACCTGAGGGGGTGAAATGGGGGTTGGAATATTTCATGTATGAATCCCACCATAACTCCTGCCTAGAGCAATTTCCACCAAACTTGATACATAGATGACCGACTATGTGACAACAAGCAATATGGGGGTAAGAGATCTCTTGCACCCTAGGGAGGGGGTGAGAAAGGGATGACATGTAAAAATCATATTTTAGACACGAAACCACACTTTTTCATGTCGCCGAGATGGATAAGGGTGCTTCATGTTCACAATAAGTCCACATTGCTTTGTAAGTTCACAATAAGTCCACATTGCAGATAATATACCCCTAGCATCCTTGGGTTACGGGTGGAAATGAGAGGTAGGTAAAAATAAAAAATTACCAATATTGGTGATAAATACATCATTTTTGGGATTGCTGAAGTGAAGTGACACCCTCATTACCACATAAGTACATGATCACCCCCTATAAAAAATAAACACCCTTTGTGTTGGGGGTGAGAAGGAATTAAATGTAAAATTAATCAAAGTGACCGATATTAGTGTTGAGATTGTAGTTATAAGGGGTGCTGAAATTAGTAGAGACATTCTCGAAGACGTCAAAGTTCACAATCAACCCGTATAAACTCCAGCACCCCTAGGGAAGGGAATACCATGAAAAAATATCTAATATGACATACTAGTGACGAGTAATTTTCTGCGTCGCTGAGGTGATAGTGAAATCCCAATATCATGTAATTCTGAAATCAGTCCTCACAAAACAAACACTGCCCTAGCATCTCTTGTATGAGGGGGTGGAAATGGTTTTACAGATAAAAATAATTGAGAACTAATATTTAAATATAAAAAAATTAAAAATACATTGGAAACATAGTTTTAGGGTCGACAAGATGTTTCAACTACCAATGCTGTTATGTTCAAGATGAGATCACATAGGAACACTGTATTCGTAAGAGCTGAGGGTGGAATGGGCGAGACATAGAAATAACATAAAAAGACTGATGTTAGGGTGAAGTCCATGGTTATTTTTTATTCTGAGATGAATAGTCGTATTTCCAATGACATTATATACCATTCAGACCACATGAAGTGCACACTTGGGAAGAGCGTGACAAAAATTATCAAAAATATCCACTAAGAAAGGATTTTACAAAAATTCACCCCTAAGGTGGAAATTAGTGTTTTCTAAGAACTTTTTTTATAAATTACATCAGTGAAAAAAAGGGATTTATGGTACACTCAAAAACTATAAAACCTCCAACATTAATGGATAACTTTCTCACTGGATACAAGAAAAAATAAAATGGGAGACATATTAAAGAATTCATGTGAGCAAAGCTGCGGGAACTCAGCTAGTTTATTCATAAAACCAATTTTTTCACTTGTGTATAAGCAGAACAAAATGACAAATCCAATGATGTTTACTATTTTTTCTATGATTTTTGTTGTGCTCTCAACAGCTATTAGAAGTCGGGGCTCTATAATAAAAAACAATATTAAAGAAAATAATATTAAACTTGAACATACAGTACATTATCTCAGGAATTGATAGCAAATATTCATTTAGGAATTTGATAAAGATTTTCTTTCTCATATTAATGAAAAGGTATATTAGCCTCAAATATTCAACCAATATGGCAAGACCTGTGGTATTATTTTCCATACAATCATACATACAATATCAATGGTTACAGAAGAGACTTTAGTAGATGGATATATACAATTAACTTTCAAATATCTAAGTAACAATAAGACATGATAAACAATACAGTGAGGATTAATGAAGGTGATTTTCAAATTCAAAAACAAATTTTAATAGAATTTTTAATTTATTATGATCTATTTTTGACTTCAACAAGTCATTTCAAGTATTACATAATTGGTATTTAACGCATGACATACTGAAAGTAATTTGTTTCATGAACTAATCTAAAGTTTAATCAGGCAACATATTCTTTAAACAATACAAAAAAATGTTAGATTTCAGCATTATACTCATATAAAAATACAGAAAATGTATTTCTGAAGCAAATGATTGCAACATATTTTATTACAATACTATCCATACAATAAATATAAACTTTCATTAAATGTGTAAGTTTCTATAAAAAACTGTAAAAAATGTCAGCAGAAAAAAACAAATGTTCTTGAATGGCATATAATGAACTTCAACAATGAATGATATAATGTGCTGACAGTATAATACAAGACACATCTTCCCACCTTCCCTTTATTTGGCAAAGTACTGGCTGACCATCTGACAATATGTCAGGCAGCAGCTTCATCATGGCACATGTGACAATAGTCACGACACACCCAGGCCCCCTTCCCAGCCCATCAGTCCCTATGCACACAGCCCTTGCAAGCAGGCAGCTCTCGCTACCCGTTTCTGCCCACCCGTCTCCCCACCATCACAAGTCCCATGGGCATAGAGTGCAAGATGCAGTGCTTGCTTGCTTTCCATCAAATCATGGCATTGCAATAAAACCTAAACACATCTTAAAACTGACCACAATTCTTACTAAAAGCAAATAAAAATGTAATTAACTAGGAATGTGAATAAGGAAATGCAGTGGTCTCTATATTGAATTCTCTATGTGAAAAAGCCTGAACTTGCAACAACAAAAATTAAAAATGTGTTACTTAGTTATGTTAATTACTTACTTAGGATATCAATTTTGTACTTCACAAAGATTTAAGAAATAAAACTTAACATATGAGATCACACAACTTATTTTTTATTACAATTTTGTAACTGAAATATAAATCCTTCTAGCACCTAGAGAAAATAAAAGTACCAATAAAATATTAAAAGAAAATTCATTTGATATTCTACAGCACCGCAATAATTATTACATCATTAAGGTTATAGCCACAACAATAAAGAATTATTAGATTCATTGAACTGAATGCAACAAATATTTGAAAAAGCACTGCAGCACCACAGTCTATGCACCTCCAGACCTTGGGATCAACCCACCCCTGGCTAAACTATTTAAATCTTCAGTATACATCCCTACACAGAAAATGTTCACATCATTTTTTCAAGCAACTACTATTGGGCTAAGATAGGATCAACATTCAAATTCTGGCAAGCATCTTGCTAAGAAGCTGCTGCGATATGTGTTACACCCTTTATAATGATTAATAGCCACGACTCCAAACCAAATAGTACTCATTCATCAGAGGCTCTGGTATAGTCCAGTTTCCAACCTGGAAACTAAAAAACAAACCTTCATGCCTTATTGTAGCTACAAACTAATAAAGCTTATTCCAGTGTAACAATTGCAACTGCAGCCTTTTAACACTTAACCACAAAATCTTATCAACCATATCTCCCACAAAGAATTTATCTTGCATATTCAGTAATTTACAGTCATTTTCAGTAATGAATATGATACTGGTTCTAGGCAGTGTTAAGCATTTATAACTGGCATACAGTAAATAAAAATGTCAGTTATGGATCAGACTACAGAAAAACATCCATGTCCTTTTACATCAGAATAATAGATCATATAGTACTTTTTACATTTAATAATCATGTTGGTATTATGCTTATAGTTGGAATTATGGAATAACCTGTCATCAAAACCCAAGAGAACAACCTGAAACAAAAAATGTGGGATGGCTGATGGGGAGGGATTTGCTCGCTGCTGTTACGAAGTTACTTCTACGGCTACGAAAAGAAGTCGTATATACAAATGATACACTTTACATTCAAGTACATGCACAACATATAATTCTGATCCATTCACACTTCATACAATTGTGTTAACGTCATACACAGAAAGTATCCCAAAAGGGAAATAAATATAAAGTACAACATTTGAATCTTTGTTTACATTCATATACATTTCAAAGGGAAGATCTTCCAATTTAAAAGGACAGTAGTGGAACAAAGCTTAGTGATCTTATTGACACAGTAATGTTTTATTGATCATTGCAAAGAATGCTCTGGGTCAATATCAACAAAGTACTTTGTTAATTGCAATCAAAATTACAAACAAAAAAGTTTTGAAAAGAAATAGTACAATAAAAGGACAGTGAAGAGATATTTTGCACATGATAGAAAAACAACAATTACAAGAATGGAAAGAAAACATTAATGTATTTCAGTCCTATAAAACTAATTTCAATACATATTATTTAAAATTTCGTATGTACACTACACACACTATCTGCAAAATGATAGTAGTAAGTTATATAGACAGAAGTTACCTTCTAAATTTATAAGATATAGAGAGGAAAAATAAAAAGATAAAATGGTAACTTTTTACAAATCAAATTAATCTTTTGCAACTAACAGATAGGAATGAACTTCATATATATACATTCAAATTTCTTCTTTACATAGATATAAAATTTTCTATAAATAAATCTAAAAAATGCTTTAAGGTTTGAGATACAAAACAAACATTTGAACACATTAAAACTGAACAAAATGTCAGCATTTGAGCTACTTTAATAGAAACCAATATTTCTATTCAGTTCACATTTCAGTTTATTCAATGTCACCTGAAATTCACCTCCTCTAGTTCAGGATTTATTGTAATGCATGATGAAGCATATCATCTAGGCATCAAACAAGTCTTTATAAAGAGCACTATATAAAACAACCCTCTGCTTGTATATATAAAGTAAGTTAATAATTTCTATAACTCTGATGCCCCTTGGCACATCTACAGTACCCAGACCATGAAGATCATCTTCCTGGTTTCATGTTATTGTACAATTTCTTTCTATACGATACAGCTATAACTTCTTATTCTGTCAGTGCAGCCTCGTGGAGGTGAGTTGTGTTGTCTCACTACGTTTCGGAGGCGGAGGGGGTGGCCTCTTCTTAGCAACCACAATGGAAACATTAGCAGGTTGAGGCCGAGCATAGCATTCTTGCCCCGTGTGTCCCGCAGGAGTTGCCAGACGAGGTTTTACGGCTGCGGGGCTTGCAGGTAGCCCTTCAGATCCTGGGGGAGCCCTATCCACCAAATAAACATTCTCGTACACATTGTCCCAATGACCGTAGTGTTCCTGAACCCAATTGCTCACATTTGTCTCACGGTAATCAGCGACCGGTGGAGGTGGGTCTCGGAAGCCTAGAACCTCATGAGGAGTTGTTGTGGTATCCTGTTTGCACTTCTGCGCCACTTGCCACTTCTTCTTCATTATCCTCTGGAGGTCCTTCAAGAAGTCTTTGGGAGGGGGTGTCACACTGGAGTCAGAGTCACTCAGCCTCTTGGGGCTGGCAGTTGTCAACCGTGTACTCTCACTCCTCTTCGGGGGAAAGGGTTTCTTGGCGGGCAGCGACCTGCTGGCATAAGTGGGAGACGTAGGTTTCGGTGAAGAGATCACTGGATCGTCGGGGGTTGCAAAGGAGATCTTTTTCGTTATAGTCCTTGTGCGCTGTTTAGTGACAAGGATTGGACTCTTTGGTGCAACATCGGGGCCAGGAGGAGAAGAGATGTTTGGATGTTTAGGACTAGAAATTAATTTACCTTCAGCGGAAGCTTTACGTACTAACATAGGAGATCCTGCTTTGAGCTCTGCCAAGTAAGGCAGTGTTGCGTACTGCGTAACGGGAGCAGAAGTCCCTTCTGCAGGTTCCTGATGCTGCCAAGATCCCTGGCGAACCAAGGAAGGGAAGGGTTTTGGAGGAACCAGGGGTGAAGGCATGCATACGGGACGAATAGGAGTTGATATGGGAGTAGCCACTGGAGAGAGGGTGTTGGTAGGAGTAACTGTCCCAGAAGTGTCTGGAGTGGAAGGTTTTGGAGAATGTTTCCGCACAAGTCCTGCATCCACACAAGGACTGGGAGGAGGCGGCAAGGAAAGGAGAGACAATGAGCTTCCTCCGAGGTCGGAATACACAGGGAGTTCAGAAGGAGGAGGGGGAGGTGGCAGAGAATCCAAGCTTAACGTACTCTGAAACATTTCCGGAGGAGGGGGTGGGAAGGTAAGATTTTCTGCCTCACTGATTCCGTTCTCTTCTGGTTCCACTGGTGAAGGCAAGGACATGATGGAATCCATCATAACTTTCGGAGGAGGAGGTGGAGGGGAAGCAACAAATTTTGCTTCGGAAAACACTTCATTTCTTCCGTACAAGGTAGTAGGAGATTCCATCGGCAACTCAGCAATTTGTTCTCGAATGGGTGTAGAAGTGTTAGAGGACGAGTTGGAAACATTACCGCCACATGCTGAGGAATCTAAAGAGCTTCTTTGGTAAGTGTAACGTTTGAGCGTGTCTGTGTTGGAGTCTTCTGTGCTAGAGGAGAGAGCTGATCCGCACGATCGTCTTCGACTTTGTCGGACCAAACCATTACGAGTAAGGGTTCCACCACTACCACCACTCTTACTGGAACCAGAACCAGGGCTGGCACAACGGTCAGCGGTTTCACCATCCAGGACAGTTTCTCCAACTTCTTTCAGTTGCCGAGTGATGGAAGTGAGAGGTAATTTTGGATTCATAGATGGTTTTCTCTTGATGGTGCCTGAAACAGAAACATCACTCAAATGATGATCCAAATATTTAAGAAGAAAATTGTAAGTCTATCTGTCTATAAATAAAATAATATATAGAATTAACATTTTGTCCATATGTACATTTGTCCCTTTTGTACCTATGAATATAACAATTAAATTGATTTAAGATTTTCACCATAGGAAGAAGTAAAAATCAAAATAATGCACAAGCTAGATTCACAGGCAAATGCATTGATTCACAATATTTTTTATATCAGAATTTTCAGAAAAATCTTCACCAAAGAGCACTACTTCTGGATCTTCAACTGTGATCTCTTGTACCCATATATTCCTGGTTTTTCTTTTTTCTTTCATTACAACCTTGTACTTTTATAGAAAAACCAGATTGTAAGATTAAAATAATAACTGTAAGAGGAACATATTTTTTGTAATACAAGAGAGACACACTCACAAATTTTGGTGCACAAAAATTTTATTTATTAAAACAAAGATTTCTTTACATAATTAAATATGAGATCAATTCTTGTTCAAGTAATATCACTTAAACTCGAGCAAAGAAGCAAAATCAGGTAGTTACATATAATGAGAGAGTAATTTAGGAATAACAGTAAGTACCAATTTCTGTATGACAAGATTCTGAAATAAATAATTCTGTGGTGAAGTGATACGTGTTTATACATGGAACATGTTTTCTTACAAGTTGAGAGGGTTTGTAAGTTTTATTTTTAAAATTAAGAAATCTTAGTTTCGCAAAGCACTCCAAACCCTATTCAATATAAAATAATGGGAACAAACAAATGAGTTTATTAACAGCAGACGATGAACTATTAACAACACTAATGACATATGTATTCTTGACAATTTTCAGCACAAGCTACTTCGCATGGTGTGTATTAAGAGTAATTCACCCATGCCCTGTTTTTGAGCATGATTATACAGATGCCACACCTCAGTTTTCACGTGCCTACATTAGTGTCATGGCACTCCTGTTGTTGGGGTGTTTAAGATACTCTGACTTAATCAATGTTTCTCAATTTAAAGAGAAATTTGGTATCAGGACTCAAACTACGCCTTACATAACCCTAGGGAGGTCAGGGAGTTTTTGCTGCATGCAGTTTACATTTTCACATGACTCTGTTGCTCCTGGAATGCACAACCTGCTAATATACGGGGTGAATACCATGTTTGTGTTATTAAAGGGAGTGTAAAGCATTTTTTGAACATTTATTTTTATTTGTTTATAATACATGAAATTATGTGAAATTTCTTATACATAATATTCATTTCAGAGCAACAACTACTGGCACTGGGTAATGACGCCCTTTTGTATATAAATTTGTAAAGAGCTTTAACATCTTGTCTAATGATAAATAAACAAATTAAACTACTCACCTGATGGAAACTCACACTCAAAGCCCACTTCAACCGAGGATGGAGCGCCATCACTCAAACAGCCACTGGAAGAGGAGGAAGATGCACGACTTCGCCCAGAGTCCTGTCTCCGCAATCGCGTTGTTCCTCCAGATGGAGGAAGGCATGGATTTCCTCCCAAAGGAGTGGTATCCCCATCTTCCGAGGAAGGTGTCCGTGCCTGAGTAGCACCAGCAATAGAGGAGACTGAATAGGAACGTGCATTTGCTAAGATGTCAATGTCCTCTTGAGCCAAATCGTCCACCAAGGTCCTATAGTTTTCCATCAGTTGTTGCCCGTGCTGCAACATATACAAAGGACAATGGTAAGATTATCTTGACAGTTTTACGTAACATATTTCAGATTAATTATGTAATGTTGAATGAAAAAGGGGGAGACAGGACCGAGATTTGAACTGGGGACCTTCAACTTAACACGCTGATGCGCTTACCAATTGCGCCATCCTGTTCACCTTTGGGCCTAGTCTACCATTGACATTCAACTTTCAAGACCCGCAGACCTCTGAGCTGATCATACCATACAGATTAGAATAATCATATAAGGCATTGAGATCCACTGGAAATTGAGAGGTTTCTGTATGTGTGTAACATATTTCAATTTTCAATTATTTATTTTGGGTATTTATTTATTCATCAACTTATATGAGCAAAATTGCTCTTTTACAAAATTTTTACGTTTGAGGAAACACTGAGGTTGTTTAAGTTCAAATTACACAAAACATCAGTAACTATTGAAAAGTATATTCATCTTTACAAAATTCACAATATTTTTATCATAAAAGAAGAAATATTAATTCAGTTTTATTTGTAAATTGAATTTCACCTAATGTTCATAAAATGTCTTTATCATTAAATTATGTAATTTAAGCTGATATATAATAATTATACTATTAAATAATAACTATAGTATTAAGATAACATCATTTTGTAATTGAAGTCCTTCTTTACACTATATTTAATAAGTTTTCCATATATGATTTGCACACACTTATTTGATCCGAGTTTCTCATTTCATCTGGTAAAGCATTCCAGTACCAACATAACCTTCTAGAATCAACAGATTATTTATTTATTTAAGAAATGATTAATGGTTAATGCACAAATTTTTAGAGTAAATATAGAAGATACACGATGAAAATACAGAAGTGTAACACGAAAGAAAAAAGAAAATAGACTTTTATGAAAATAAATAGCTCCTGACAAAAACACAGGAGGTGACTTGGAAGTCCTGTGGCAGCGAAGGGTATTGTGAACACCATTGACCCCCACTACTTAAGCATGGCCATCACATTTCAACTTAATTTGCTAAGGTACTACCATACTAACAAAGTTTGGCCCTCAGATCTTAACTGAACTTATCAGATCGCAACTAGATGTTACACAACTAATATATTTGGACCAGGTGATAATTTTGCTTAAGCAAAGCAAGGATTGGCAAGTTATCCTTCTACCATTGAACACATTTCTTATATGACTCTTCATGTCAGCTCCCAACAATAGAGTTAACCAATTGTAATATCAATATGATACTCAGATATTCCAAAATTCAAAACCTCGTCATAACACCCCCTTATAGTACCAGTCAGGGATAATTCAGGATTAATACTCTTCAGAACTTTACCTTAGCTAGCCGTATCCCCATGACCCATCGCTCCAGAGTAGCCTCATCTTCTGCACACAGAAACTTAATGAACTTGGTTGATTTGGGTTGCTGCAAGCGGGGATGTTTTATGGCAAAACAATGATCTGTGGGAGCTTTATACTTCTTTCGCCATCCCAAACCATAATAAACCTATAATAAAAATAAAATACACACATGAAATACTGAGTAAAACTTAGAAAAAGATTCCCTTATTATTAGAACAAAGTTTATATTTGTAGTGAATTCTATTTTTCTGGCTCAGTTTTATAAGAATGTTGCATAACAATTGGGCAAACAGAAATTTTCCAAATAATGAATATTGTAAAATGGAAAACAGTAACACACCTGATTGACATCTAATGTCGCTAAACAGACAAGGTCCCTGGAAGATTTAGCTTTCTCTTTAGGCCAATAGTACAAACCAGATGCTCTCAGGACAAAGTGGTATTTCTTCCACCCTTTCTTGGAATCAGACTTCAAGAAAAGGGGACCCTCCACATCTGGAATACCCACTCCAG
Organism: Laupala kohalensis; assembly: GCA_002313205.1. Classification (NCBI taxonomy): domain Eukaryota; kingdom Metazoa; phylum Arthropoda; class Insecta; order Orthoptera; family Trigonidiidae; genus Laupala; species Laupala kohalensis. The sequence continues at coordinate 357,758 of NNCF01129237.1, read as the reverse complement.
TACTTGAGAAGTATTCCTGCAGAACAGAAGATCAATGCTTTATAATACAAGACAAAATATTAAAAAAAACCAGACTTCCTACAAAACCTTATTTGTTATTGAATGTCATCATTAATTTAAAATTTAGCTGTATTCTATACTCAAAATCAAGTTTCTTTGCTTTGGAAAAAAATATACATTAACAGAAACACACTGTGTTTAGTTCATTACATATTAGTCACAGTAAATTACTTTGTTACCCTCAAAGAGGCAGTTGTAACAGCTCTCTTGACAAGAAATTATTATCTACTTCTTTATTTATTGTCAGTCTAACTGGCTTGATGTTGGTGGAGCACTTGAGCAGTGTTGTCAATACTTTTACTACACCATCGTCCATAAGTGTAATGATATTTGTACAACATGTTATGTTGGCAGGACACTTGAATTTCTGGAAACTTAAATCCATTGTCAGCATCGGACACCAATGCAATTCACGTGGTGTTGTGGGGCTATTCTATTCTTTCTGTATTGAGATGTGGAATGAATATTACCTGGTGTCTTGGTTTGTTGTGTTATTAAATTGATTTTCTTTACAGCAAATAGTTGCTTTTGTGACTACTATTAATATTTATTTGTATATAACTTGAATGCGAAGAAGTTGGTAATTTGTGAGAGGCAAAGTTACATGACTTGGAGTATAGTTAAAGTCGTAACCAATACACTTGAAAATCCAACCTACCTCAAGGAGAAGGGAGCGCGCATGATCATCGAAGTCAGCTCCTCTATCTGATGCTGAAGGAGAAAGCAGAAATCGTTCTGGAGCTGCAAAGAGCTGCACCTTATCAGGTCTCTCCAGAAACAAAAGACGATTCTTGGAATCTCTGGTCCACATCATCAGATTCTCCACTAACAATTCATGATCTTCATAAACTCGTTCTGCAAAAATAAATTACACACATTCTCATATAAAATTTCATTTTATCAAGTGAAGAACTTACTTCAATGATTTCTGATCAGAAAATGAAATTAATTATAGACAAACTCTTCAAAAGAACTACAATCAAGTTTTTGCTGATAAACCTACATCTAAAAACTCATTGTGTTATCAATAAGAATTTCAGAAGTTAAATATAATTATGTTAAATTCTAAATTTTAATGACCTTTTATAGACAATTAACAAATTTAAAAGCACATTTCGGCCAGAATTTCGGACTTTTGGTGTTTATTGTCCCCGCAGTCAAAGAAGGATAATGAGATGTAACCGATGGAGTGAAAGCGCGGTGTTGTGACATGTCTTCTGCAGGGTGGCCTACCATAGCTCCACCCATTCCAGACTGCACACCACAACACCTATACATAGGCTGCTATAATCCCTGGAAAAGCTTATCTCAGGAATATCGTGTGTCCTATTGGCCAAAGGTCAGATAAAGCCCGCCGTTCCAGCTGGTATATCAAATTCTGCCGTTTCAGTGATGGCCTACTTCATTTATGGAAAATGTATTTACTAATATTTTAAACAAACAAAATAATCTGACTTTGATCAAAACACTTTATTGTTTTAAAATTCAGTTCCACTATGTATGGAGAAGAGACATTAATTTATGAAACTTAATTCCCCATAAAAAATCTATTTATAGTAAATTGTAATATTCACTCAGTATTTATTCATTAATTCAACTCATAAATTTAAATTAACTTCATTCTAAATTAGGATTCAGTATAGAATTTAACTACTACCTTATTATTAACAATTTTTAAAAGAACGAACAACGCCCAAAGAATACACCTTTCCTTTCAATCCTCGATAGAAAACTGACACATGTGGCATGTTCACCCCCTTTCCCGATTGTTTAGGAAGGGACTAATGTGGGCGGCAGCATCCAAACATAAGATTCTGCTTCCACGAGTAGAACGCCCACGTAAGAAAGATATGGCAATCTCGCAATGCTGGCATTGGCTTCTCAACTTTCACGTGGTCTTTAGGCTCCTCCCTCATTAGCTTTCTTTTGCTGCGAGGAGAATAATTACATCACGTAGTTCCTCATAACCATCATGTATGAAATTGTAATTGCTGTATCATTTGCAGAATAAACAACACAAAAGGGAGGAAACATATGCAATTTCTCCATACAACAGTAAGTCCATTACTGCAGGAATTCAAAAGTCAGAGAACATACAAGAACCATGAAAGAAAGAAAAGAAAGAAAAGAAAAGGAAGAAAAGGAAGAAAAGGAAGAAAAGGAAGAAAAGGAAGAAAAGGAAGAAAAGGAAGAAAAGGAAGAAAAGGAAGAAAAGGAAGAAAAGGAAGAAAAGGAAGAAAAGGAAGAAAAGGAAGAAAAGGAAGAAAAGGAAGAAAAGGAAGAAAAGGAAGAAAAGGAAGAAAAGGAAGAAAAGGAAGAAAAGGAAGAAAAGGAAGAAAAGGAAGAAAAGGAAGAAAAGGAAGAAAAGGAAGAAAAGGAAGAAAAGGAAGAAAAGGAAGAAAAGGAAGAAAAGGAAGAAAAGGAAGAAAAGGAAGAAAAGGAAGAAAAGGAAGAAAAGGAAGAAAAGGAAGAAAAGGAAGAAAAGGAAGAAAAGGAAGAAAAGGAAGAAAAGGAAGAAAAGGAAGAAAAGGAAGAAAAGGAAGAAAAGGAAGAAAAGGAAGAAAAGGAAGAAAAGGAAGAAAAGGAAGAAAAGGAAGAAAAGGAAGAAAAGGAAGAAAAGGAAGAAAAGGAAGAAAAGGAAGAAAAGGAAGAAAAGGAAGAAAAGGAAGAAAAGGAAGAAAAGGAAGAAAAGGAAGAAAAGGAAGAAAAGGAAGAAAAGGAAGAAAAGGAAGAAAAGGAAGAAAAGGAAGAAAAGGAAGAAAAGGAAGAAAAGGAAGAAAAGGAAGAAAAGGAAGAAAAGGAAGAAAAGGAAGAAAAGGAAGAAAAGGAAGAAAAGGAAGAAAAGGAAGAAAAGGAAGAAAAGGAAGAAAAGGAAGAAAAGGAAGAAAAGGAAGAAAAGGAAGAAAAGGAAGAAAAGGAAGAAAAGGAAGAAAAGGAAGAAAAGGAAGAAAAGAAAGAAATGTAATTCATAGGATATGAAGTAGACATTGCAATGCTAATAAAAAAATAAACACTAAAAACAAGAATTCCAGAACACAAACAGAAGTCCAAAACACTCCATAAACAAAAGTCATTGGAAGGATTGGGAAAATATCAAATATAAACGCTTCATGATTGGAATCATACATATAAAAAACAATGGTAAATTGAAATTTATATAGGGATATGTAGATATAATTGGATATTTATTTATCAATAACAAATTAATTTTGTAAATGATTTCGTTTTTTTTATGTTGTTGCATATGATAAATATTTACCTTCTAGAACTGTTCTAGAGAAACACTTGACATAGAAGGTTGAATATCTCAATCTTCTAACATGTTTCTAATTGTACATAATTTAAAGTTTTTTTATTAAAAAAGTGAAATGTAGTGCATCTCTGAACTAATATCAAGCCCTGATAATGAGGTCTACAAACCTCGAAACATAGGCGAATCTATAATCAACTTTATTTAATGGAAGAGAACTTGTAACAACTTTATTAAATGAAGATTTAGAAAAAAGTAATTCTGTGAGTTAATTGATTGACTGTCTGTAATTAAGACATATAGTAGGTGAATGAACTTGTTAAAATAGAATAAGACAATCGGAAAATTATATCTTATATAAGCTTATAGAGCTGATTTAAAATGCTGAAGACGTAAATTATGTAATAGACAAAATAAAAATAGAAATTGATACTAGGGTAAAACTTGCAAGCAATAAGAAGAAAAAATTAAAGGAACCTAGAAGTGTGAAGAACATTCAATCTCACCCATAAACAAGTCCGGCAAATGCTCCACAACAGCCCATTTAGGATCTAGAGGTACATGATTTTTGTCAGCTAGCAACCTTGTCACGTATGCACAAGTCATCTTCTCATCAACCAACAATGATTTAGTGCTACCATCCATGGAAAAAGCCTTGATGAACAATTTCTTCACACTTGCTTCTTTCATTTTCTCCAGGGCGATGCGAATCTTCTCAGCCTTGACACGACTTGCTTGATCCATCTACAAATAGAGAGAATAAAAATCAATATTAGAATCAACCTTTTTGGGAGGTCCTGGTACTTTTGTAAAGAAATATACTCAGACAAAAATATTAACCTTTCAATCAATATTTATGTTTTCACAAAAAATTGTTTAGATATTTGTTTTCAGGCTATATAAAAAATTGGCAAAGAATTTTATATTAACATACATTTGTACCTTCATCATTACAAAATTTGTAATAGTATTTCTTTACCTATTGGATATGTTTGTGTGATACAGCAATATTTGTTTATTTATAGAATATAAAATTTATCTATTAAAAAAATAACATCTACATTTTTTAAAACATTTTTGGAATCTTAAGAAACTGGAACCCTTGGGCCAGTGTCTGATAGGCCTTTGCATAACAACAGCATTTGTGAATCAGATCTCAACATTACTTGCAAATATTAAGTATGTTGCAAGAAAAATAATTATGCAACATACTAACAGTTCTCATTAGCAGTTGATCACACAGGAACATTAAATGAGTAGCTTAGTCAACATTACTTCCCTTAATCTGTTGCTTTGCAAACAATTTAACCAAAAACATTCCAAACAAATAAAATTAAAATAAACTCATAGTTTTGAACATACAACTAGTGATAGATCTACCTGAGCTGTTTCCAAAACAAGCCCAGACTTTGGCTCCATGCGACCACCACTGCCCCCACTCGATGCAGAACTCTCACTCGAGAGCATCGACACATTGTCGGAGAAAGCAGAATCATTGTCAGGGCTGTCTGTTCGAGGCACTGCAACAAAAACAATAAACAACACTCAACAACATTGCATCTGAGGAATTGTTGCGCTGCATCAGGATAAAATTCTCAACACACAAATCATACAATATTCCTTCACTCACAATGTCAAAAAGAAAGAAAAAAAAGTTTCTTCTTTTGATTTTTCCTATTGGTTGAGAAGGAATATTGTATGATTTTGTGTATCGAGACAGTGAGAGATTAAGTGATTTTAGTGATTCTGCACACAAGGTGCACGCTATGACTTGAGCACTTCGACTATGACTTGAGCACTAGCTCAGATGTGTTTCACCTGAACAGGGTACAAAACAACTACCAAAACATTGTGTATACGTCTTAAATTTTTAACGTGTTTTGTGTGTTTTCCAAGGATTCATGTCTGCTTGTGACATGTTGTAATAGAAGTCTGTTGTCTGCTTAATCTAGTCAGAACAATTATTTATTACCAATATGCAGACGAGTACCTGCATTTTTTTTATTAGAGCTGATTATAGATCATATCTACTTGAGAGGTTTTTCTGTTTTCATCAAATTATATAATATGGCAATATTATTTTTATCTATTGATTCTTCTTTTAATTGTCACTTTATATGCCTAACTTGAAAACTGTCTTCGATGAATTTTTGCTACCTACCCACTGACAAATAGCTTGTACATAAACTACAATTACTTTATGGGAATAAATATTGGGGTAAGCATCACAAAAGGTGCAGAAGTAGTAAGTACATACATGTTTTTAACCACATATGCAATATACATTTACAAATCCACATATTCATATATTTTGTCCTGTAGGTTCTTAGACCGCCTTGTCTTCAACTATGTCATTAAAAGGCTCTTCATTATATCTAGTCTGTATTTCATAGTAAGTACGTACACGAAGGAGGGGCACCAGGGGGTCCGGGGACGGCGGTGGTGGAGACCGGGCGCTGCTGCTTCAACTGGGCTAGACCCAGACCCACGCCGACGCTCCCCATGACGCCCTCCGCCTTCTGGGCCTGTGCCTGCGCGTCTAGCGCACACAGCTCGCCCAATATGGCGTCCAGGTCCACGTCCTGCGACTCTGCAACACGACGCCAAAAACATTTAGATTACAACATCCTGGCCCGGGTTTTTCTCCGGTTTTCTTTCGGGTAGTGGAGGATTTTCCTTGGGCGGGAATGTCATTAATACTTTTGTTTTATTAATCACGAAGTTTTACTGCACTGATATCAACAATTTATTTTGAATAATAAACGGATAACAGTAGGTATTTATTAAATAATTTCTTTTGTAAATATTAAATCCGCCACCGCCCATGAGCCCTTAATCGGAATTGATGGGATGGTCCCTTGCTTGTCTCCGGAGAGTAACTTTTTTTATTGCCCCCCACGTCGTCATACGCATTTTGCAACAGCTTTTTTGACAATAAAGTTTATTATTTATTTATTATTTCAAAACAAATTCACACAGAAAGTTATGATTAGGACATCTGATCTTCGGGTAAAAGAATCATTTATCTAAATTAAGTAAGTCAGCAACGTGTGTTGTCACCAGTGTAATACGGTAAAACAGTGGCGGATTCAAGGAGGGCACAGGAGGCACGGACCCCCGTACCCAATAAGAGACAGAAACAGTAATAACAATAGCATTAGTTTTTTTACTTCGCAAAACATTCAGTTTCCCCATCGAAAGCAACAAGACAAACAATTAAAATCTGTCTTTAAAAGATGAGTTTATAGGACAAACGTACGACTTAGCTTTTATAGAATTTTACTCCTACATGGAAACATGAGTATAGGGTCGCGATATTTCACTGTTTCTAGCATGCACTCCAGCGAGATTCCGAGCCACTTGTCTAATAGAAAATTACATAGACAAAATTAACAACGGAATGAACGCCCAAAGTAAAAATTTGGCTAAACACACGAATTATGTAAGAAACGTAATTTTTAAGGGTTATTTATAAAAATGGTTATTTACGTTAATGCTTTATTTATGTAAAGGAATGTCTTAAATTGCAGTATCAAGAACTTAATTTGAAAAAAAATTCCGATAAAAGGACCCGCATTGCCTGGTATTTTTCTTCATGGGTCCCTCCCAAAATCAAATTTTGAATCCACCCCTGCTGTCAAAAAGAATATTTTCCTACAAGGAGGGAAATAATTTTGGGAAAGAAATCCCAGCACGCACGTAACAAGAGGGAGAAGGGGGTTCACCCATCCATCCCCAATCCAAACGAAATTTCAACTTGAGTGTTTGTCACGCTGAAAGCATCTGAATAAAAACTACTGTTAATTTACCATTCAAGTCAACAAATTTAATATACGAGTACAAATTAAAGTTGAAATCAATTAATTTTTGGCGAGATATTTCCGACCCTCCGAAATAAATATCTGGCACCCAGTATAAAATAATTTGCATTTCTGCAATCACGCAATGTATTTTTGAATAATTAAAAAATTAATAATATACACATTTCGTAACAAAACTCGATTCCATTGATACTATGCGAGTTCCCATAATTGCTCTTGCAAGGACACCAAAAATCCAGAAAAGTAACGGGAAAGATCTACAGATCAAATCAAATTAGAGCATATATTCCTCCACGAAATATATTTTTCGAGATGTTTGTGACATGAATCACAGAGAGACAGTAACGCGATCTACCGATTCACATTTAAATCTTTAAAATGAGCAAGGTATATCTTTACTTCTTCTGAAGAACAGGTCAAACGATTTTGATGATTCTAAACGGCATTGCCTTAATACATATAGTAAGAATTCCACAGAACAGATCAAGTTCACAATACAAGAATTAACAAATCAAGGCTTCCAAAGCAAAACTATAAAAATATAAACCAAAGACGAAAATAAGAATATAATTAAGGAAATAAAAAAAAAGGTCTTCTATTTTCGGAGTCTTTTACTTTTACGGTTATTCGAGATTTTATCGGATTGCCTCCCTATTTACTAACTGAATTCTGTAAAAGACGTAATACCAGCGAATTATGTAGTTGGTAATGGTCACCATACCACTGAAACAGTTACATATGAAATTCTGTCGAGAAAGCAATAAAATTCTGTCGTCTAGATCAACACTGTCCAACTTATCTAAACCCGCGGACCATCTTTATGTACATTTTCAAACGATCGGGCCAACACACAGTGGTAGATCTATGTGTGTGTGTGTGTGTGTGTGTGTGTGGGGGGGGGGTTATAGCCTGCCATAGGATCTGAACTCTCAACAGATGAAGACATACTTTGCCACTTTGAACTCACAACAGATGAAGATAACTTTGATTACTATTTAATATTGTTAATTATCCATTTGGTGAGTTGATGTATTTTATTTAAAATATATTATAAAATTTGAGTAGCAAAACCATGATTTTCAAACAGAATTGCTCCCGAGATACCTCCCCGGCTAGCAATTGTTGGTGACAGGACACTTTGCTGGGGATAGAAGACACAAAATCTCAAGGCTAACGATTGTCTCTCAAGAATATTAACTTCACCAGCAAAAATGTTTAGTGTACTTGTCAGAAATTACTTGCACAATAGACCTTGAATGAACATGACTTAACAGAAACAGTAGGATTCCATAAATCTGTTTATGTGCAAAATACGACGTACAAAAACCAGAGCAAAATTGAGCTATTTAACACGTTGCCACGATCTTAAAGAAAGTACGCATTCGACCTTAAAGACTTGTGACGTGGAGTCTTCGTCACGAGGTCGGAGTTAAAAATAAAGTTATTCGCATGGCGATGTTCTTAGTAGTAGCGGACTCATAGGTCTTTCCCGAAAATCAGGATCGAGAAATAGAAATGAACCCTTCGTTGAATCACCGCAAAACAAACAAAAACGGAGAACCTACAGTTTGTATGGACATACCACACGGTACAAGAGATGAAACATTGGATGTATTATTAAGAGTTCAAATCACTACCCTGTCATTTTAGGAAAGAATGACACAATTAAGGATAGAATATGCCCACCTTTAATGAACCTACGTTTAATCTAATAGTAAAATCGGACCTATTTACACTGATTTATGAGGAAGACAAATTAAACTATTACTTTTTGAATGTCACGTAGTATGTAATGTCATACAAGGGTAAATTAATTTTCGTGATGATTTGATGTCACAACACCATTCGACATCAGCATCATTCTCCGTGGGGGATGCAACACAAAAGTATCTTACTAGAAATACGATGGTTCCACAACAAAACAGCCAAGAGTTCCCGAATCAAAAATGTCCCTCAAGAGTTGGCTTGGACAAAAATATCGATATATCAAATTATCGAATTTTTTAAATAATAAAAAATATCGACGTTCATTTTCAGTTACTTGCGTTATCCGAACTTGTTAAAAAGAAAAAAGTTTCTTGAAACCTGATTTTTACTGAAAACTAAGTCCGAGTGACTTTATGCACAATATGTTAGTATAGATTCGAGTATGCATACTCCATGATGTTAGTAAACGTGTCAAAAGAGTCGAGACGAAAATTTGATATTGTAAAGTTCTGGGTAGTCGGATATCACACAAAAGTATAAATTCTCTTAACCATTTCTGACATATTGGTTTGGTTAGTTGAATTTCAAATGTCGTTCTTTTTAAAATATTATAAAAGTTGCATTGTTTTATTAGTTTTTGCTTGAAATTGTACTGAATGTTTAAATTAATAAATATTTTATTTCACATTTTTAGTTATTTTACTATAATACGTACAATAGAATTGAAATAAAGCAATCATAACTATTTCCTGATATTTTAGTAATTTTGATTAAATTTTTTGTATTTAGCGATATTGGAAATATCGATTCGATAAACATCTTAACTCTCTCCCATCTCTACCCCAGAGTGCGCAGTTCGCCAGATAATTCCGCGCTTTTCCTCTCCCTGGTCTTACGGACCTCTGACACAGCAAACGACTTACGGAGATCTCAATTGTTCTAGCCAGGGTTGCCAATCTTCTCCCACTTCTCTTCATGTCTTTCGTCCGAAGCTGTATTTGGCGGTATAGAAAGTAACTCGTTGTTTACATGAATATTAGTTTACCAATTAATCAACTATTTATGTTACGAATCATTTTAACCACTAAAAGCAATTAGTTATTGCGGTTTGGCGAAAAATTGAATAATGTTATCTAACAGTTATCACACTCAAATTATTTCATTCTCACCTTCAAGAATATAACGTAATATATATTTTAGGCTAAATATCCTCTTCATTAGTACACGCATTCTCAATACTATTATTTGTAGAAACACTTTTTTATAGTAACACTGCTACATAGAAGAATCACAAGTTACAACCCAGTACGTTGAATAGCATGAAGTAATTTGGCGTGAAACCAAGTAACTACACTGGTCGTTCTTACTTTGTAATTAGATTTGTCGTTCTCATCCCAGTTTTAACGAAAATTGACAATTGCACTCCCGGCTGGCAGCGGCAGACCAACTTCCGGATATGGGCCGACTCGCAGTTCTAAACATTGAGATTTCCAAAGTTCTAGTTGGCGGCTTTTGATTGAAGTTGGCAACTGATCGCTTCGAAATTGATGGCTACCGCTCCCCCTAGTCAGTGAAAACTGTTTGAAGACGTCACCAATCTTCTCCCCAACCCCGGGAGCTGCTTTATTTGGTGGTGTTGACGGAAATATTGCCATGCGAAGGGAGACCGGGAAAGTGCAGCGTTGCAAGATAGTAAGATCAAAACCCCAAGTGCAAAGTTAGAACGGTTTTAACATTTCGCGTCGTACAGCAGCCCTGCTTCCCGCTGTTCCTGGAGGAAACGCGATGTTTTAAGTCGCGCAACGAGCAAGTTTCAATTGACCGCTGCATTCCTGGGGCGCGAGCGGTGCCCTTTTTTACAAGCGAGTACAGTGCAGACCACGACGACGCCAGCCAGCAGCGCTGTGATGCCGTCCTGTAGCAGCACAGCAGCGAAAGCATGAGGAGAGGAGGGATGGGCGATGGAAGTGGGTGGAGAAGGGAGCGGCGTGCTTCCGACACAACACTAGGCGGCAGAAGGACGTCATCGGAGGAGCGGCCAACACACATCATGCGCTCACACCATCAATTCACCCCACATACTACTATGAGCTAAACGGCAAAGGAATGTGAGCGGATCCAAGGAAAAACTTGAATGGGTCCCGGACTCTATTGTAAACAATATTTCGCGATCTAAGGCCTCCATTACACGGTCATATTTCTATATCTAAGACCTACGTCCGTGTTATACACAACCTTTGATAATAATTGAGCTATGATCATATACCTATGGCATACGTACTCGTTAAGAGATGTCATATCGTTGATAGACATAAGGCATAGAAATATGACCGTGTAATACCGATTTAAGAGTCAAATCTGTTCGCTACTCCATTAATTGTGTATGAGCAGTAACTCGCGTTCTGCCTATTCTGAAAATGGGAGATGAGTAATTGATATGAAGGTCATTTCTGTTTAAGTGTGTAAGTTATGATAAATTAACAAATGAGCTATTAATCCATACCAATATATAAATGAGTAACGTGAAATTGTCTGTCTTTTTACTACCTGACCACTAAATCACTGAAGGTGAAACTTGGCAAGGAGATAGCCCATGTTCATCCTAGACATCTAAACTAACTTTTATTTTTTAAATATGTGAAAAGAAAGATAGAAAATGATTTTGACAACAAATATCCATTAAACCGGGGGGAAAATCCTCCATATTCGCTTACGATGCATATACGGTTAGAAATAGATGACTATGAGTGACAATATTGTTCACCTCAAAGAGTTCTGAACTCCGCGACGGCATTTGTCAATCTTCTAGGGTTAACCTGTCATCGAAAAAACATTAAAAATAGAAGTGTTAAAATACTCTAATTTAAAAGAGTAATTTAAGAAGGAAAGGATAAAACTCAAACTTATTTGTGTTATTATTTGTTTTGAGTATTTAACAAAGATAAACTATTTTAAATCGTAAAATTTGGACAAATAGTTTAGATTTTACCAGCGATTTAATGAATCGTTCGAACCGCGCTGCCGCCGTTCTTACCTCGGAACCGAAAATTTAAAACGAATGATGCTTTTAAAACGAAGTAAAATAATTTTGATCTTGCAATATAAACAGATTTAATTTTTTCCTGAGCAAAACAAGATTGGTTGAAGAAAAATCCCGGGCAACGCCGGGTGAGCAGCTAGTACACAATAAGCAAAACAAATATGATCCAGGCAATTAATATTTATTAGCACTAACACACTGTGCCTAACTTGATCACGTCTTAAGGTAATGGCAAGATTCTCTCATTTACATTGAATTAAACATGGGACATTTTATCACTACAGCTCCTACGTAGGTGCCATTGACTTTGTTTTTGAATGGGGTGGTGGGGGGTGGAAGGCGCCCGCACGATGTATACCGAATGACAACTAATACGTTACAGAAATATTTACGCGAACTGAAATGTTGTCAACGAGGAAGCAACTCCACGACACACTTTTGTATTTCGAAGGACAGAATAAAAAATATAGTAATTCGTGATAAAACATTTCCTCAATTCTTTTACACAATTATATGCTCACAATCGGGTTACGATTAATACCACAACATGAATCATAAAAACCACCAAGAAAATTCGATCCAATTCAACCGACCTAATTTTCTTTGCAAGAACACAGATGAAGCAATTTGGACAGAAGTGTTTCGTGACGAGTAGAAGGAGAATGGAGGAGCTATGGGAGGGAAGAGAGTGCAAAGGAAGATTAAAATACACGCTGCGCTGCTCGTTAACATTTATTTCCCCAAACACATTCGGCGCCTGCCTCAGTCCACAATTACGACCTCCATCACTTTCAGTGAATCAAAGAAATTCCAAAGAGAGCATGGAAAATACACGGAATCGCTATTGGAAATAAAATATAAATGGATTTTTATGATTACACGGCAAGTATAAGTTTATATAAGTTTACTGTAGCAATCTTCTGAGGATATCAGAAGCATTACCATCGTTGGATACATCAAATGAATAAAATTCAACACATCACACACATTAGGGGTGTCATTAACATTAATCACACACATCAGTTAAACAAAAATTCGAAATAAATACTACAAAACTAAAGATACTTAACTAAAACGAGAAAACTAAAATATTAAACATATACAAATACTTTAAAAAATTTACTTAAAAGTACTAAACAATACCAACAAAATACTAAACAAATACAACCATATACTTCACAATATTGTTAAGTAGCTCCCCGCAGTATTGAGAGGTATTTCACGCAGTCACAAAAAATTGAGACATAAATTATGATAACTTTTTGATTAAATTTACAAACTAAAATCAGTAATGAACAGAAATAAAAACAGCAGATGCCTGTCTTACAAATTGCCTCCAAAATCCTTCAATTTTGTATCACACTGCAAAGAGAGGGAGTGAAGATAATGTGCGACAGAGGGGCGGAGAGTGACATAACATGTGAATGACCCGTAATTAGATGCATCCTCCGTAAAATAACGTTTCTCGCAAAAAGTGCTTCGTGACATTAAAAAACTAGTGATGCAAAATCATCGCACATACGTTTTCATATGCGTTTCTCAGTCTGCACTTAAAAGTGACATTAAAGAATCTTATAAAGAGAGGGTTATTTTTTAGCATGGTTCCCCATATTTTGACCGTCTTCACAGAAATCCCTTCAACATAAAGGCGTCTCTAATATGCAAATTAATCAAGGGGGGAGGGAGGGCTAACCGGGAAGTATTTTTGTTCAAAAATTATGGTTTTACAATACTACTACCTTTCAATAAAATACATCAAGTAAATAATTAACAATTTGTTATTACTAATAACAGTAAATTATTTATTAAAGTTATGATATATATTAATTTTATTAATATGGTATTAT
>NNCF01129237.1:323832-343941 GCA_002313205.1 Laupala kohalensis | reverse complement strand
TATATATATATATATATATATATATATATATATATATATATATATATATAACGAGAGATCCAAGCAAACAGACCATCAATATTCAATCTACTCCGTTATCTACGACACCTCGTCCTTCCTTGCTTCGGAGTAAGATCGTTACGTAATGGATGCAAGAATGCTGCATTCTCTTAAAATAGTACGGATGATAAGGTATCTAGCAAGAACGAGATAAGCCGACCTCTTCCTTCGATAACTCGGTCCGCGCAGCGTCTGCAACAAATGAGGACACAGACACCGGAAATGTGTGTCTACTTTTGCGTAATCCAGAATTCGTGACGGTCTCAATTGTGGCAAGGCGTAGTACACCACGTCATTCCTCCAGCGACGGCATTACATCTACTTCGCTGAGTCCCCTCCCTCACTCGAAGGATGACATCACTGAAAATTCTAAGGCAACTCCTCCGTCCAACTTCTCTTAGCTCGCGGGATATTGTCTACACACTTTCGACCGATCAGGGCGGCACGGAGTGGGGTTTGGTAAAATGTTGCTCGACGATTAAAACTACTGGGTCGAATTTATTTGTAACGCGACATTTTGATTCGCATAAATGAATACATCTCAATTGATGTTGGGGAGTCAGAGTGGGTAGAGCGCCAAGTTGCCGGGGTTCGATCCCCCGTGAGATGGGAATTTTTCATCACACCGCAACATCCAGAATAACTCCCAGGTCTACTTAGCCTGCTGTAAAATGAGTACCGGATCTACCCTGGAATCTAACTGGCCGGAGCGAGATGCTGGCCACATCTCCTCCTCCAAATGCCGCGACCAAGAAATTGCCTCCGGGGTCCGTTGTGGGGCAGTTTGACTGGACTTGGATTTATTTATTTATGTTATTGGTCATTTACATTTGACCACCTTGCCTTCAACAAAGTCATTGCAAGGTTCCTTTAACTGGTATTTTCCTCTTATTCATCACATCACGTCCATTGTCACTTGTCAAGTCCTGTTTCTCATAAAAAATAAATAAATAATAATAAATAAATGACTTGTAATTCAAGCAAAATATAAATAAATATTTCTTCGTTTAAAGACTTAGTTTTACAATAAAATAAATTGTAATGTATAAAGAAGTACTTCCGAACACAATTTTCTATTTCCTCCCGCCAGGCATGTCACGCCAAATATTAATTCTGACAGCATACATTTATAACGCAAAGTTCAGCCTCCCAATGTTTCAAATATTTGATCTAAAATGTACAACTCGTGGGCCGCCAGTTGGACAGCGCTGTTCCAAGTAGTATCGTAAAGCAGATGGCGTCATGAACTATGTCTATTAGGAATAGATAATGTGTTCAATGATTAGTTACTATTAGTAGAAATATTTAGCGAAACTTGCTAAGAACCCGCATCGTAGCTCGTGCAAATTTTCAATCTTAAATCGCCACCGGTCTCTCGCGTGGAATATTCATCATGGTTTGCTTGTCACTACTGCAGTCTGGCACGTCACACAAAAACCAGTGAACGGGTGGAAACGCATATTCACTGGCCGCATTCCGAAGGGTTGAAAATATCAACCAAGCCGTTTCATATTGATACAGCAGTTTGTAGCAAGGAAAAAACCACGAAAGGATCGTGTCTTGCACAGATAAATACCTTTATTTTACAAAAAATTTATTGATTTTCATATTTTCTTCCCACATTTCTAGGCACTAGTTGGGAAAACCTTTTTACTTAGGTTCTCATACGATATAAGTAACAAATCAATTATAATAAATTTATTGTAAAAAAACCAGTTACAAACTGCGCATGACCATATGGAGGGCAGTAAACCATTTTTCTCTCCGGAAGCAAGCAAGGGATCATCCCTCAATTCCGATCAAGGGCCCTACGAAAGATGCTGACTTAACATTAAAATCTTGAATTTTCGTACTTTTAAAGAAATTTCAGTGATCGATTCGGCGCGTGAATGAAAATACCTTACATTCGAGTGGATTAGGGTTGAGGTGAGGTGGGGGAGACTTTACAGTAGTAAATTATTTAGCACCCATCGCCTCCGCCAAAGAAAGAGTGCTACGTCGGGCAATGCGGTGCTTATCTCCTTTTCCGATTCATTTACTTTGAACACGAGAGCGCACGCAGTCAAAGAAGAACAGAAGGAGGCAAGATGGAGTTAATTCATTGGCGCATGGAGATAGCATCGCAGCACTCATTGTATGGGCGAACAGAACCAACAGTTCGGCGCCCGCTGCCTCGACGAGACTCCATCCAAGAAATCCTACACCCGTCGTGGCGCTCGCTCGAAGTGCTTGCTCATTGCTATACTCCAAGTCGTGTTTCTTAGCGTTGAGGAAATTTAACTCAAGAAAAAAAGACATGAACGGAAACGGACTATGTATATTAGTTTTATTGCGTATTAGTCGCAGTAAATAACTTTGCTGTCTTAGGCAGTTTGTAACAGCTCTCTTGACAATTATTTATTTATGATCAGTCTAATTAGCTTGTTGATGTTGGTATAGCGCTTGAGGACAGTGTAGCCAGCACTTTTACTTCGCCATCGAAATCGTATTTGTACCTCGCGTTGTGTTTCGAATTTCTGAAAACGTAAATCCATCGCCAACCTCGAGTATTAATTCAATGCACTTGCTCTCGTGGCGCTGTATTCTTCCTTCTGCATCGAGCATGTGGAACGAATATTACCTTGGGTCTTAGTTTGTTCTGTTCTTAACTTATATTTCTTTACAGGAAATAGTCGTTTTTGTGACTACTATTGACATTTGGACTTCGTAGTTCANGTGACTACTATTGACATTTCGAAAAATGGAGATTCGTGTAAGGCAGCTATATTGTATAATTTTCGGCAAAGGCACACGACTTGCAGTATATAACAGGCGCAACATAGCTCCCGCTCTGGTTGCCGAGCCGAAAGTGATGGCGCGGGGGTGAAATAGGAGGAAAATAACAGCTATTCTGAACACAGAGCAAAGATATACTAATACGGTGCACACCTCCCGGATTTCCCCACCGACCACCGATGAACGACGAAGGGCAATGCACGTTGAAGGAGCGGTAAAGCTGTTTTCGTAGAAAGTGCGACCATCCCGCTCCAGTAGCAGACCCAACCATAGTAAGCAGACTGGGTAATAGCTGTCGGACGAGAGCTGGAGTTACGTTGCGCGGCTTATAGCAGAGTAGCTGGCTACTCCCACACAGCTCTTCTTGGTCATCAGAAAGGAGGGATTATTGAAAATACTTAAGATTGTTTATATTTTCCATCGATTAATCGCTCAACATAAATCTATTGATTCAATAACAGATTAGGAATTTTAAGAGATTTCATGTTTTGAGATTGGCTTAACAGTGTCAAAACTAAATTAAAATGTTTGTTGAATACGTCTCAATTCCAGCAATACTTCGATTTTTGTCACGACAAAACAAAACTGTGGTCTAGAGCAGCGGTATTCAACTTGCGAACCGCGAGTTATAGTAGATTCTTCATCCAAAATTTGGAGGTACAAATTTGCTTTACAAATAAATAAGACTCATTTGTTTTATTTATTCATCGAGTAACATTTTGCCAAACCCTATCCCGAGCCAGCCTGATCGATGAAAAGAAAATGGCCCGCGGGCTAAGATAAGATGGATTTGATCGAAACGAAGCGATTTATTTCAACTTTTCTTATTCGTCGTATGCTGATGACAAGGTACTCTTACCTTCGAGGTTAGCCATGGAGAAGCGGTAGCTGTCTATGCGCGGAGTGTCGAGGTGCGTGGGAGCCAGAGGCCGAAGCGACGAGGCCCCTGCGCTCACGCCGACGCCGCTCCCGCACCCACTGCTCTCCAGCCCCTGCAACACAAGACACAGGGTGAAACATTTGGACAAAAGGCTTAAAAAATACAGCTGAAAATAGGGAGTTTTTGCAGTGTATCTGCGAGTATTCGTACACGCTATCCATAAGCAAGTTAGTTCTGCGCATGCTCAGAAGTTCACACCAACGCTTCTAGCGTAGTACGTTATAACGCCTCAGTTTGCGTATGATGTTAGTGGTCTGGATATGAGGTTATGATCATGTCTGAGACGGTAAACGAGATATAGATTGGTAGTGTGTGCCGTATGAGTACGTGTACTCACAGTATAGTTCACTAGTGTACGCTTGCAAAGTAGTAGTTTGTATAGTTTTACAATTTTCTGTATGATTTGAGTCGAAGGTACACTATGCAAAATACATCGATTACACAAGCACTTTCTACGTGCTGTACGCGGTTTGCGTCATCCATGTAACGTACACGCTAGGAAGCGTGTATGTTATACAAAAGCTCTCCAATGAGCCATTTAAATATCATCTCGGTCTGGCGGGAAACAAATACCTCTTCATATTTTTAGCATTGTCCGTCATGCTCTTCCCTGGTGATACTCTGGTATATTTTGTGGGCAGAGTTTGTAAGCAGATATAACCCGCAGCACACATTGAGGCACAGTCCACGCACGCAGCGCAGCGTAGGGCACGCCTGCGAGGAGCGACTTCTGTAGCAAGTCCACAACGATCAGGCAGGCATATGCGACACAATACTGCGCTGCGTTTGTGTTGCCCCTGCGGTATTCCCCTTTACAACACGGAGACGCAGAAACAGTGAAGACCCCGGGTCAAGGTATTAATGTGTCATTTAATGATTTAATTCATCGCAGATTCAGCAACCGAAACGTAAATGTTCTCGACAGTCTATGAATTTGAGTAGGTGCGAAAAGTGATCGAAACACTGGTATGAATACTGCAACAGAACGTAAAACCACAAGCGATGCCTCGATCAGAAGCAGAGAGAGAGAGAGCTTCCGGGGCGACGTGAGGACAGAGGGAGGATGGTGTGGACATCCGGCGGGCGCGGTGCTTCCTGTCCACCCGCCGCGCGTGCCGCCGCATCGGAGCCGCGCATTGCCCATGCCCACCCCCGCACGAACACCGCTTCCGGCGCGCGCGCTCCATACCGCCTGCAAAGTAGCAGCAGCAGCCGCCGCCGCCACCTCCTCCTCCCCGTTGCAGATGAACACGAGGATTGACGGACGGCAGGAAGCTGCTGCCACACAAGGTGAGAGAGAGGGCCACTGGAAGATTCCCAGAGGGTTACTCGCACATGTGTCCAAAGGGCGTGAGGGAGGGGTACAAAGTGCGAGGCGGGCAGGGAGTGTGAATACGACGGGTGCCGTAAGCCCCCAACCCCACAAACCCCGATGAACATCAACTTCCGCAGCTCTAACGACGGAGCGTCCGCTTCTCTTCTGCTGGACACGTCTAGAGACCTTAATCAAGAGAAAACCGACAGGGGTGGAAATATAATGCGGAATTTCTCATAATTTAAGAGAACACTACGCGCAGTTGCTCATAGTGGTCTCAATCATATTTTCAATTATTATTTTTTCATTATTTGATTTTTCCTCGTGTACCCATCTCGCGAAACTCCACGAGGTCGCAATCAGTTGGAGGTGGTCACACGATTGTATCGTGTCTCCCTCCCTTTCTTCATACTCCAATAAAAAGCGTGCATCGAGTACTGGCTGGCGCCAAAGAGACTAAATTTGGTGCGTAGTTAATATGGGAAAAATTACGTGCTCCAAAGTTGTGGACTCCTCCCTGAATTAAGGACTCTAGCCACGACCTGCTGGCGTTGCTACTGTCATTGTGTCCCGAGGTTTATTTGTTTACTCGGGAGATGATGGACTAACAAGGAAGGAGACGATGAACCAGGGGATTGATCATCCTGGTTGAAAGGCCACTAACTTCAGATGAGGCAATTTATAGACAAAATCTTGTTCTCTCCGCGTCCATCTAAACAATTCAAGAGCTGTTACTGATCTCAAAGGAGAAACGATTGGGGTCGAGCAATATTTACCTCCTTACGAGATTAAAAGCGATATCGATTTAACTTGATATCACAATCGGATAGTTAAGATCTTCGGATAGTTAACAAAATACAGCTCGAATGATTCATCGTTTGACCCCAGGAAGGGGAAGATATTTTAACCCCGCCCAGAGCAAAGTGGGGAGAAAAACAAACCCTTTTTTAATTAGTTCGGGGCGAGATTCGTTCTCTATTATTTTCATAAAATTAACTTTATGTAAGGTTTTTAAGTTCTAGCTCTTTTCTTTTAACTTCAAAATTGTGTATATCCGCGAGCAAGGACCGCATCCTCATCACTCATTACCACTAACAAAGCATGCATTATCACTCGCACATTGGGAGGCACTTTCGTCATCCATTTCTTCGACATTATCCTCGTCTTCTGAGGAAGAAGCACAAAAATACGCCACTATTTCCTCGTCGACCATTAGTATACGCGTCATTGTCACCATGTAACTGAGCTTTTGCGGAGAACACAGGGAAGTACAGATTCTTCCGAGTTGATACAGGTTTCCATACAACTCAGAAGTGGAAAAGGACCCCTTCAGTTCTCCGAACGACATAAAGCTCCACTTACAATGAAATATTTCCCCCCACTTAACAGAGATAACGCCCGGCTCCAGAAAATATTATAAAAGGCTCCTGGAAAATAAGGGCTAGGTGGGGCACACATTGTATCACGAAAGGATAACAAATTGTAAAATGAAACATATTGTTCATTTTGAGTGCATTTCTATAAAAATAGAAAATACTATAAAAATCAGCTATAAAAATAATACACTGAAAAAATCATTAATAAAAAAATGTTAAAACTGTTTTTGGGAACAAAATGAACCCCAATTTCCAGGTTTAAGGAACGAGAATGCGAGAAAGGATCGTACAATTCCGCGAGGCGGGTGTCCCGCGCGGAAAGCAACAAGAGGAGCCCTACTGGAGGAGCTATAAATAACTGTTGCTTGGGGAAGATGTGCTTCCCCAGGACGCGTCCCTTGACTCCAGCAGCGACGGACGCCAAAGAAGAAGTAACAGCAGAAGAGGCTCAAGAGATGCCAGCACACGCAACGCTAATCGAGATAACGACAAATCTCTTCATACGAAGAGCAAATATGCGACAAGAGTTTGTCGAGTACTTGGCAAAGGGTGCTCGTAAATCTTAAGGAGAGCTTAGTCATGTTCACACACCCCTAGCACACGAGGGCGCTGAGTGGGTCATTTTGCAAAAGACTCCGCCGGCTCTCTTGCACTGTAGGAGTGGATGGAGGAATGAATCATCACCTATGGTCCGTTGAACGTTTCCATTTTGTCTCCAAACTGGTCCCTTTCAGACCCTTTCACACAATTACACCATAAATAGCCGTAATCGAACAGAATAAACTATAAAAGTTACCCGCGACGATCACGCTCATCTTCACCCGGGGATTATTCGAAATACAATAAATAATGGACGTTAACAATTGTAGAATTATTCGAAATAATTTCATGTATGAACTGTTGAAGGGATCCAAACGAAACTTTCACGGTTGTATTCCTTAGAGTTAGGATTTCGATAACAGTTTGGATTTATTTTTGCTTTACGGCTCGTCGACATCCGAGGTCATTAGAGCCCTAAAATTCTGTAGAGGTAGGGAAAATGCAGTTACGCACTAAGGAGAGCCAACATGAACTCTCCCCGTGTGTGGGACTCGCCGAATGACTCAACCATTCCAACTGCTAACAATACCCTACCACCCAACTCCTGCCTCCTATCGCCCCATACAGATAAGTTTCAATAGCATACATTTCCCATTTACAAATACTACAATAAAAAACTTCACAACAGCAATAATTCATATTATGGTATCTAAACACTTTGTTGTTGTTGTTGTGGGGCTTTAGAAGTCGTCAACGGCAAGGTCATTAGAGCCCTTGCAGGTGGGGAAAATGCAGTTTCGCTCCATAGAGAAGAGTCGTAGTGGCTCTTCCCCGTGTGTGGGACTCGCCGATTATCTCGGCCATACCCACTAAAAATCCTTCCTGAATTCAACAAATATCTAAATACAAAGATGAGAGAAAAGAAAAGGAAACAGTTTCCCAATACATTATATCAAAAATTAAAAAAAGATTCTGAAAATTATAATTTTCAAATTACGGAAAGGAAGGATAAAAGGAAAGACGAAAGGGAAGAGGAAAGAAGAATACAAATTTAAACCAATCTACTCATAAAATTCAATAGTTTATTACCATCATCCGTTTCATTTCCGAGAATTGTTAATAAATCTGCAGCCAGAGCAATTTGCCTCCGTATACTTGAGTATCTTCTGCAATCAGTTACAAGATGACGCACTGTCAGAGAAGAGCTACACTCCTCACAAACGGGTTCATCAAGTAGCAAGATATACCGATGAGTGAGAGGACAATGTTCTATGCGCAGGCAAGACCTCCTCGCGCCTAGGTATCCAAAGAAAGCGTGACTCAAACATACCTCATCAAAAGACAAATCGTTTCGTCTCCGCGGGAGGATTAATCGCCCGAGAACACGATCCCAACCAAGTGCACGTCGTGATGTACGCCTTCACCAACAATTTCATTTCCAACTGAGACGAGGAGACGACGCTACGTGCGGGTGGAGACGTAGATGAGGACGGTGTGTGAGCGGGTGCTGGGAGGAGGGGACGGGGGGA
Source organism: Laupala kohalensis (assembly GCA_002313205.1). Lineage (NCBI taxonomy): Eukaryota > Metazoa > Arthropoda > Insecta > Orthoptera > Trigonidiidae > Laupala > Laupala kohalensis. The sequence goes on along the minus strand of NNCF01129237.1, from coordinate 335,406 downwards.
GACCAGTGGCGGCGGCGCCCGTTCGCACGCGAGGCGCCGACGCGTCGCGACGAGACGCGTGGTGAGGCGAGGCGAGGCGGCGGAATGAGCGGAGCGCGTGGCACCCGACGGAATTGCTACGTTCGCTTCATTACTCCAAGTGCGTCACGTTGTTGCTCAGGATATTACAGCGCATGAAATACTAACATTGATAATCAGGAGCGTACATATGCGTATTAAGGCCCGGGGCGGAAGTCTTTTCGGGGCCCGAAGACAATTATACATCCATTGAAGTATTTGTTAATGGGAAATGCAGCGTGCTATTGAAGCTTCTCTACATGGGGCGATAGGAGGTAGGAGTTGGGTGGTAGGACTATGGACAGTAGATGGGCTGTTAACTGCGTTTAGCAAAAACTTGACGTGGAGGGGTTAGTAGGAATAGATAGTAATTGGAAGAGTTAGTGATATTAATAGTAGAGAGTTCGCTTTTCAATTGCCACAGCTTTACGAACTGGGGCATGAATGTGAAAAGCTACAAATTCTTTCTGGCCCTGCCGGGAATTGAACCCGGGATGACTTGGTGGTGGGCAAGCATGTTAACCCCTTAGCCTGCGGAGGGACATATTTGTTAATGGGAGCATACAAGAGAGTAAACTATAGTACACAAGACTAGCAAAGTCTAGGTCTTGTTTTGTGAATCTCTACATGCAAATTCTCTACATCCAATCTTTCAACAATAACGCACGACAACGCAATCTGAAACAAGGAACACAATCCACATTTTCAAAAACAAAGGTTTGTGTGTCTACGCGAACGAAATGACCTCACAGAAGAGAAAATATCCAAGTTTCATTTCTTAATTTCCGCTTTGCCTGCTACCTTGACACCTCATACTACTCAAACAAAACCAACGTCTCAGTCGATACTTAACGCTGCAGAGCGGAACATTTCTTATTCAATTCCCGGAACAATCGTCGCAGGAAAAAGGGAAGGTCGTAGATCCTTTCAACGGAGAGTAAAAACCGTCCAAGGGCATATAACTCCCACCCCAATGATTACTCAAAAATAAAAATTATATTAAAACTAGGGATGGAAATGAATGACATTCCAAGTAAAATTTCTTTGATCCCTAATATCTAATTCAGCGCTGTCAAACCGGCAGTCCGCGTACGAGAGCTACACTCCTCACAAACGAGTTCATCATCAAGTAGCAAAAGATACCGATGAGTGAGAGGACAATGTCATATGCGCAGGCGGGTCAGCAAGACCTCGTCGCGCCTGGCTGACCTACAGGAACTGTTCCATGACTTAACAGAGGATTTGATAAGTCGGAGCTTATTCCCTTCGACAGCCAACCGCTCGTTCCATTTTCTCAGAATCCTTGTCTCGATGGAATTTAGGAGATCTCGTTTTGGAATCGTGAATAAATCCACGCGATTCTTGAGGCATGCCATCTTTGCGGAAACGTCTGCAACCTCATATCCTCTGATTACCACGTGTCCAGGAACCCAGCAAAACATATGTTCTTTGCCTCACTTTGAAGGGAGGAAAGCACATCCTGGATGTTCTGGATCAGCTTATCAGATTGATACATAGTCTATTGCTTGAAGGGCAATTAGAAAATCAGAACAAATCAGGAAATTTGATCCGCGGGAGCACTTTGTTGGACGCAGTGCTCTCAATATGGCGGAGCACTCAGCGGTGTAAACGCTGCACAGGTCGCCAAGACGGTATCCACAGGTCTTACGGGGAAACACAACGGACCAGCCGACACCATCAGTCTGCTTCGACCCGCCTGTAAACACAGGAATATAGGTCCGGTGTTTGTCGAGGATTAGGTGAAAGTATAACCTCAACATCGGAGCTGGAGTGTTCTTCTTGTCATGATGCAGAAGATCGAAATTAATCCTCGGCTTGTGCAAAGCCCAAGGAGGAGTCATACGGAAACCTTGATTTAAGACATCAAGGTTTCGAAAATTTGTTTACAGCGATATCCAAAAGATTTGGTTGCTCTCAGTCTGTTGTTGTAGAAACGAATGGAAGAAGAAGGATGAAATACTGTGTTGTGTACCAGATTGTCGGGTAAAGTAAGCACGTGGCAAAAGTGACGTAACATGAGGTGTTGTCGCCGGAAGTAAAGAGATGGTTGGCTACTCTCAGTATACAAACTTTGAATGGGACTAGTACGGATTTTTTACGGCCCGCGAGTTCTAGTATATCAAACGTCCGGACACAACTTTGTGTTATCATTCTATATTTTCATAATTAATATTTAATGTGGCATTTCCAGTGAGAGAAAATAGAAAATTACGATGTGAAAACATAAAACTAATCCACACTGGGACCGTCCACACTGGGTTTGCCGTGTTTCGCTGAGTAGAGCGCGCGTGATCGAGATTTGTTGATATTCTGGTTCTTCAACCTATATCTTGACTTTTCTTATTCTACAATTCCTTTAATATGGACTGGAACTTTTCCATGGCCCGGAAAAACGAAATAGTACAAATATTTCTAGAATTGTATCAAATACATCTCGTCCATCATCGGTAAAAGCATTATTGAGATTTTCTCTGAACATGTGAAGATAGCATGTTTGTGATATTTGTGAATACGTCGAATATTTTGCCAAATACTGAGAACACACAACAATCCCGCAACGCCAAGTGAAGTGCCAGCATAATAGTAATAGGACAAGACCTTGGTGCCCCCCACACTCCTCCCCAAAATCCTGCCTAGACCCTTGTGCGCGCGCTGTCATCCGAAAGGGGAGGTGACGGGAAAGAAGGGACGATGTGAGCAACTGCATGGTGAATGTGACGACAACGAACTTCAGCGCACATCACAAGCTGCTGAAGGTAGTACTAACGTAGATAAAATTAAATCACTAAAATATCTTAAGTCATCACAAATAATCAGAGGAACATGTATTTATTGTGATTCCAACTTGAAAAACATACCTCACCGGCCATTTAAATGAAATATTTCCTATTATAATTGATCATGTGATACATTGCGTCTTATGGAAACATTGATTTAAAAAATCTTTTAAATACGAAAGTGATGGAAGTTTATTTTAATTTGTAGTACTTTTTCTATTATTGTAGTATTTGCAAATTGAGAAATGTAGCGTGCTATTGAATCTTAACTACATGGGGCGATACCTACAACTTGACCCATGGAGGTGTAATTAGTAGTAATAAGTAGTAGTAAGAGTTAGTGATAAGTAGGAGTCCTAGGAGGTGGATAGAAGGAGGAGGGTTCGCTATTCAGTTGTCACAGATTTATATAAACCGGGACATAGATGCGAAAAGCTAACAACTTCACTCTCGCCGCGCAGGGAACGGAAGCCGGAGTGACCAAGCGGCAAGCAAGCATGCTAACCTCGAGCTACCAGAGGGAAGAAGATAAAACGTGTGTTCGGACGATGCAAGAAGGCTGAAACCTTTGGGGAGAGCGAACGAAGAGCGTGCCCTATCGCTGCAACGGACGTCAGGGAAGTGAAGCAAGACAGCAACTTGGCTGTGGAGCGCGGGAGGCGGTGAACGCGGCCGCTCCCACAGACGCATCACACGCTGACCTCGCGACGCTGAGCACCCACCACACAAAACAATTGCATTGAACAAGGAAAAACACAAAACAATTGCGTTCAACAGCGATGACAAAAAATCAAGCAATACGTTCTTCAGACAAGAAAGATTACCCCCTCCTTTGTTTATTGTAACTTAACCTGGAACAAGGGTCGCCGTGAGGGGTCTCGGGCAGATTTTGAGTTGAAGCAATATTACAAGTTTTAGACAAAAATAAAGAAGAAATATCCAAGCCCAGAAACAAGTTAAAGGTACTTAAAACTTAGAAAAAATATTAGTCACGTATACATTTATTAAAAATCAAATAATTATGATAAGTTTCCAACAAGAGAAAAATCAAAATATTTTTAAAATATATTCTTATAGCATAATAAGTTTCTATTTTTATTAAATTGTTTTTATTTGTATGTATATATTCATATTCATTGGTTAACTTTAATAAGGTGAAGGAAATATAAACAGTACGATAAGTCTAGAGAAATAAATCATACATTTCGAAATATTAAGTGTAGGAGGGCCACACATCTATGCCGACGTCTGGAAACGTTTCCCTATTTCTTGTCCAACCCTGTGGATAGCATAATCCTCCGCCGCGAACGTAGATAAGTTAAAATGTCATTATGTTAAAGTGTCCCAGCGTGCAAATACGACAAACTCTTACCAAGGATCCGACACTAGAGTTCACGAAGGGTGAGAAGAAGAATGTACTACGAATTTTCATTGTCATATCTGAACAACAAAATCAATTCTTATAAATCCCACGACGTTCGTTTTGTTTGTTGTTGAAAGTATAAACTAATCTAACGAATCCGTTTCTCTTCCAACATCTAATGTTATGCTGGACACGTTCGGGCCAGGGACCAACCACTACGGGAAGCAAATCCATCTCTGTCACTCATTCAAATGCAGTTGAATAAATGTACCGTTCCAGACGAAGGAGAAGGACACACTTCAATCAACGTGTATCACATACAACTGAGCCATCAGTCATTTACGTTTCTAGAATGTGTATACAAGATTTCAATAACAATACTACTTATTCTCCCTTGTAGGAGACCAGCAGAACCACGCGTCGTACCTCGGAATATTAAAAAAAAACACTTAAAAGTCATTACTGTATATTCTGATAAAAATTAAATACTCTGGAGAAATCCTAACAAAATTCTCACAGTTTTCAGAATTGTTTGGTAAAATGATAGAAATGACGAATTATATTATCCAGGCAGAAGGAAAATACAATTTACACGGAAATCTTAATCAATAAAGATTATAGTTAAGACCCCTGCATTCCTTAGTTTTCATTTAATTTTTATTTTATGTATTTGAAAACAATGTTGTTCATAGCCTTTATATAATTTTGTCTATTATTGGGTCACGCAATTATATGTTCAGTGGATTGTCCGCTTTTACGTACGTACACTTTTAATTTACCGCTAAAATCGAAGAAACATTTTCAACTAACACCGTTAATAAATCGCCACTCCACATTAAAACCACATTGAAGTTTCACATTACACGAAACCATTTTTCGGTCTTCCCTCTCTACGCCTGTATCGTCTGGTTCAATGCTGTATCAACCACAATTTTAAAAAATGAAAATATTTCATAACAAAATCTTATGGAAAGTAGTAAACGACTCATGGTTCATAAGAAACAAAAATTTTCATCAAGATCTGAATATGGAAATGATTTTATCATACATAACAAAATCATCGCATAATTTCTCCTCTAATTTTTCCTCGGTACCTGGTTCTATCAACTAGGCATTGATTCTCCTGCCAACCTCAGAATAAGAAACCAATTCATTTTCATTCATTCCCAAACAGCTTCAGAGACACATCACCTAGTGAATCTACGGATTCGTAAATACTTACTTCAGTCACTTACACTTAAGGAAAAACTTACAATAATCTAGTAATGTTTTTATACTTTCTTGACAAATGAAAATATGATTCCCTTTCTCTTGTATTAAATGTTTTATGGTTGCCGAATACACAATAATACGTCTGTAGAGCCATTGGCTGATCGAAGGAAAGTTCTGTACCATTCGTCTTCCTAATAACGAAGAAAGGACATTTTAATGAAACATTCCTCCTCACAGCTGTAATCTATCTGTTAAGATCTATACGCACACGTTGACTTGAACGGGCGTGTATACAACGATTCTGTACGCATGCTAGAAAATGTGTTGTACGTGGACGCTAGGCACTTTTCCCACTAACCTCCTGCCTCCGTAACCACAACAATCCTCACTTTCCGAAGGGAAAGCGCTTCGCATTGTACTCGCTCCTCGTTACATATCTTCTCAGGAGCTCTAGCCTTCCTCCTTACATTTGCTTATGAACAACTCGCTCAACGTCAGTGGGCGGTGGCAAAGATTGTGGGAAATCAGTCAAGAAATGACACCGTGGGGTGACCGGTTTTTTCTTCTTTCCAAATTGAGAGTCCACATTTCGCTTGTATGAAAGTAACGAAGTATTGAAAGTATTGATTTTTTTGCCAGTACTTCACTTGTCGTTGCGTATTTGTGGTATTTGTCCAAACACGACCCAGTGTAGAGGAGCTATTTGACTATTTGCTCTATTTTGGCAAATACGCAAAAAACGCGAACATCCGTATCCGTCCTCTGGTCGGCTTTTAGTCGCACATCAAAGGACTCAAATAAGGCAAATTTTTGCGTGAACCGTCTACACTCGGTTTGCCGTGTTTCGCTCAGTAGAGCGCCTGTGATCGACATTTGTTGATATTCTGGTTCTTTAACCTATATTTTGACTTTTGTTATTCTATTATTTCCTTAATACGGACTGGAACATTTCTATGGGCTGGAATAACGAAACAATGCAAAGATTTCTTGAATTATATCAATACATCCCGTCCATCCTTGGTTTAAGCAAACATTTTTGGCATTAATGAGTTATTTGCGTGTTCGGACCATGTGAGGATGGCATGTTTGTGATATTTGTGAATTCGTCAAATATTTTGCCAAATATAACCAATACGCTACACAAATACCGCAACGCCAAGTGAAGTGCCAACATAATATATTCTTCATAGGAATCATATGCAGTCACCTTCCTGCAATGCGAAAGCGACCGTCCAAATCCCGTAGTCCTTTCCCCGGAAAGAGGCCTTTCGAACGCAGTTACGCAGCGTCCACTATTAGTGCGGTGACGCAGCCTGGACTCAATGTGAACGGCCTCCATACATCCATCGTAGGCGGAGATGTGCTAGTCCTTAATTAAAGAGAGAACAGTCAAGAAAGGCAATATAATGCGGAATTTATATCTCCGGAAAATACTACGCGCAGTTTCTGATAGTCGAATCAATCAACTGTATATGCCCCCCTGGTGGCTAAGGTTAGCGTTCTTGCTCCCCAGCAAGTCATTCCGGGTTCGATTCCCGGCGGGGTAAGAAAAAATTCGTTATTTATCACATTAGTGTCCCAGTTCATATAACTGACTGTTGAAAAGCGAACCTCCTCCTCCTCCTATTCACGTCCTACTACTCCTTGTATTAACTACTATTACTGACACACGTGGGTAAAGTTGTCGGTAAACCCAGCTAACAGACCCACCTACTAATAATAACCTACCACCGAACTCCTACCTCCTATCGCTCCATGTAGATAAGCATCAATTGCACGCTACATTTCTCATTTTCAAATACTACGATACAAAACAAATCAGCTGTAGTTGGTCACATGATTGTGTCTCGCCTCCCTCCCTTTCTCCACCAATAAGAGGCGAGCATAGAATGACATCTGACGCCGAAGGAACTATGAGAATATAGCTGTTATGAGAAATTGCATACTCAATGTTGTGGACACGACTGACCGTTCTCTCTCGAATTAAGGTCTCTACGAGGTGCCTGCCGACATGATCACTCGCATGCTCTCGATACAAACGGCCCATTCATTCATAGCTGCTACTCCCCCGGCCGCCCGCAAGCGCCTTGCTGTTTACATCCTTCGTCTCCATAGAACAAGGCTGACAAGTGACACGTACTCGACAAGGAAATCATTTAAGAAAAACTATTTCCCACATTCCTCTATGAATGGAAGACAAAGTGATGGCATTACAACCACTCGCTTCCTTCAATGAGGAACAGAAAGTGATTCGTGCGATGAATATGCCAATGATTCATCATTCTGGAATGAGCCAAAATAACTGTGACCGAAATTTTGAACTAGCAATACACGGTCATATTTTTTGTGATATTATATATAATATGAAATAAATATATGACCATAATTGAACTAGGATCAAAGTTCGTGCATTACACGGCCATATCTTTGATCATAGATATGATATAGAAGTATGGCCTTAAGTATGCATTACGTTGTTTGTCGTGTCCTTTTGTTTGTTTGTTTGTTTGTTTTGGTGGTTGTAGGAGGGTTTTGGAGTTGAACGTAATATGAAATAATGAAAATATCCTTTGTTGATGATTTTGTAGCCCTGAAGCAGATATAAAAAATATCGAAACGTTGGCGTAAAAAAAGTTATACTTGGCCTAAAGGTAAAAATATCCCTATTGCGTAATCGAATCTAATTGGTATATAGCGTTAACATGTATTATCTAAGCAAAATATTTGATTATACAAACAAATGTGAAAACAGAAGATGATGCACAAAGGAAAAATTAGGCATTAATATTAGAAGCGACTAAAATAAAGAAGTATCAAGATAACGAAAATCCAATAACGATCTATATCCGCGCAATATTGAGAAAAATTATACTTCGAAAGCCTATAGTTGCTACATTTCCATCAGACATATCGTAGTTTAGGACGCGCCCTAAAAATGTTTTAAGAAAGTAATATGTAAATGGCCCATAATTTTGTCCTTCCTTTTCTGGGTAACCTGACGGAGGAAATCACACAAATGAAGTATCGTACATCAGATCACTAAAAGGTGTATCATTAAAAGGATTATTACTTTTATTGTTGTTTCATCTTTCATCTTTTCCTTTCCGAGATAACAGCATTTAAAAATAACGACAAGGAAACACGCTACTTGACTCATTTACTTCAAAACGATGACTCCTCGATTCCTGACAAACGAAATCACTGACACGTCTCAAAGTGATAATAATTGTAGGGAAATTTACATGAGTTACGTAATGATCCATTGAATAGTACCATGTACTATTCATAACTCTTCTGATATCATATTTACTCTACTAATGCTGAATATGAAACAGTCTTGCCTACTACTAAAAGAGAGTATTTTCAGCCATATTGCTCAGGTAAATAAAATGGTCTTCCTACATAAAAGTAAACATTCATATATTCATACAATACATAGATAAGATTCAATTTTCCGCGCGATTTAATGGCGCAGGTTGGTTTCTTATGAAAAAATTTACACGACAAAAATGAACTTCCCCCGACCACAGACTAGTACCACCAACAAAATCCTCCGTATCCGTTCTGACGAAATCACTGTGGTTGCGATATGAATGAACCCACGCGAAAACCGGACACTCCTAGACGAAGCGGCAACGTCGCATCGGCACTCTTCTTAGAAGAAGCGCGTCTTATCACGCACGATAAGACCCCTCTTCCTCACGCCAGCGGGGCGGCGTGGCAGGGCACAGAGGCGGCACGCAGCGTGGCGTGGCGCCGCATTTGGCGATCGCGGGAGCCGCCACTGATGTTTTGTTCTTCGGACTCTTCTTGGCTTCGATATGGCCAAATACGGCGGCGCTCCCTTTCCTGCGATCGCACTGCGGCGGAAGGTCGAACCAAGGACCAATGCGCAAGTGGCACGAGAATGAAAAGGGAAAGGGAAGAATGGAAATCTTCGGTCTTAATACGTTATGAAAATGCTTTGCATCTCCAGTGTCTTATTATGAACAATCACATATGCGTATTAAGATTTCATGTGAGTGCAAATTGTTGGAGAGTAAATGAGTTTCAATAAGTTTTAACAGCAAATAGAAACGAATCGTTATTTGGATAAAAACATCTACAAAAGATTATAAAAAAATAATGTTACACGTGCCACAAACGAAACTAACCAAAAAATATTGAAATGTAATGGAGTCATTCTTAAAATACACGTCAAAATGCAATAAAGAACTACACATTCGAGGTAACTTCATTATGTGATTTAACGCTGTAAAATGCACTACTCATCAACGCAAACACGTGTACACTGCAGTCACTAAAATCCTATTCGAACCAGTTTTAGCTAACGCATACTTAAACTATCAAACGAAATCAGTATAGAGAATTTTTCAAGAATGTCCCTCTGACATCCTAAGAGGTAAGCAAACACGAGGTCACGAAATCGAATGGCGAATGGACAATGAACGTAGAAATGAAGAATCTACTCCAACACCTGTGTTCGACAAAAATGATTGAAAAAAAAAAAAAGAAAAACTACATTATTATTTGTTTAACTGCGCTGTTTCCAACTGAATTAAATGAATCTGAAATTTCCAAACTTAAAATTATTAGTTTAAAAATGATTACTTAACCTAACAACGAATACCTTGACGTTTTCGATACAAGCTAATGTAGCCAATACACGATATTTGTCACTCTAGAGTTGTTTGATCAGTTATGCTGGGGATTTAGAGAAGTAAACAATTAGAACCACTAGTTGACTTAATTTATAGTTATTTTCGTATAATTTTTCAGTTGAATTTCATTTACAAATAATTTCTGACAAATTAACAGCAACTAAAACTAGTATATATTAATTAAGCTATTGCAATAAATGTTCATTACATTACTAACTTGTGAATTTTTCCCCTTTCTCATGCTACAATCATCACACTTTTAAAGCACCAATTATTCAAATATATTTATTTATTGACATCTATGAGGTCATAAAAGGTTGCAACTGCTTTTTTTAATTAATTATTTCAGTAATTGTTCACTATAAAAATTTAAAATAATTGGTCTAAAGCACATTTTTACAACCAAAAGCTTCCTGAAATAGAATTAGAGCAGATTTATTATCTTTTAGTTGTTCATCTTCATTAACGTAACAGGAAATACAATTCAAATTTTCGAGAGTTTCGACTATATATAAAACTGTATTCCCCCGCACTTGAGAAACATGTGTTAAACAGCATTCCAATCGACTTCAATTCCCTACAAAAACCCGCCGCCTTTGAAGAAAAAGAAACCTCGATTGAAAAGGACAGCTATCTTAACTCCCTCCATAAAACCACGCGGTGGCATCAAGAAGCCGAGTGGGTTCTGAAAGAGGCACAGCGATAGTGAAGCTTGGCGGTTACATGTAATGTCAGTTCACAGTTTAGTTGAAGGCACGAGCAAGCATGGCCAATGCTAATCCAATGGAGATGTTGCACTACTTGCCTTACAGAAAACATCGGCTCGCGGACAGTCATGTCGAATCTTCTCTTCAAATTACATCTTTACTTCATATACAATATCAAATTACCACTTCACATCACATTTATTGTCAATATCAAGCTATTTGCTTGTCATTTTCTAGTTGTAGAACAAATTGGTTTGTTTTTAACTCGAAACGGAACAGTTCGACTCACCTAAACTATTCGTTGCTTCTTCATGAATTTCCCATCGAACCCAGCCATTTTTTAGAGAGACAGAAAAAACACTAAATTCAAACTCTTTTTATTTACTTTTCTCTGCTAAAAAGTACTAGTTACTATTGCTTGGCACACTGATGTGACTTGACGCTGGAGCCTGGAACCTTTTGAGACGAATGTGTTACGTTTAACATTTTGTTTATCAGTAAAATAATTGTTATTTATTATTTCCCCTTCCTTCCCCCTGCACCAAACAGTCATCTTTACACGATTTCTTTTTACATATTTTTCTTCTCCGTCTCTTGTTTTACTTGTATTTCTGCGTCACGCTAATATACTCCTATCACTCCTACATCATCATACATCCCTATTACAACTATTTGCGTACAATAGTCTTCGAAAATTTCATATTTCTATCGCGTTACACGTAAAATGGATATACTGAACCAAATAGTTCACAAGAATGTCCTAATGTTATTTCTAA
>NNCF01129237.1:312566-323273 GCA_002313205.1 Laupala kohalensis | reverse complement strand
GGAGGCAGTGGCGGATCCTGGGGGGGGGGGACGGCGTTCCGAGGAATTTGAGGAATAAAGGAGCGCGTTCAACTCGATAAATCTTTTTAAAAATTGATTTACGATATCTAGAACCCAGTTCCGAGTTAACATTACCGGAATTTACGTTACTTGTCATTACTTATACTTTCCATTGCATTTCGTCACGTATGGGAAAGGATTTTTATATGCAACGCTATGTTATTGTATACAGAATATCGAAAGAACCACGCAAATGCAAAATAAATACTTCCGCTGCCACTAACTATCCGGAGGGGGGGGGGAGAGAGCAGGAGGAGGTTGACAATGTGTCGTCGTCGTCCCCGAAGATCACTAACTGTATCCGCCCCTGTAGGTGTATGTGCGTGTTTGACGAGTAGATGCTGCGTTAGCGTTCTGTTGGTGTAATTGGCGTCGTGTTGGTCGTCGACAGCGAATGAGAGGCAACAGCGGCGCCTCGCGCTCTTCCATCGACACAAACGACTCTTAATTCCTCCAACACAACCACTTGGTTCCGACAACTACGCAGCGCGCGGGGGCTAATTACAAAGGAATTAGTCTCGTGTATTTTCACATTTCCTTTACGTTATATTCCTTCAACTGCACGTATTCGTAAGATAAAAAAGTTTACACTAAGATATTTCTAACTAAGCGCTGTCAAACTTATCTTTGCTCGCGAGTCATTTTCTAAATACTTTCGATCGATCGGGTCAGCACAGGAAGGGGTTTGGCAAAATGTAGTCCGACGAATTAAATTAATAAGGCTTATTCATTTATACGTAACGCGATATTTTTATTCTCATCAACAAGTTTATATTACATCAAGCTGGAAAAATTAAATAGTATATATTTTTTATTTTAAAACCATAATTAATATTACAATAAAATAATTTCATATTGCAATGTATGAAGGGGTGATTCGGAATAACATTTTTTACTTTCTCTCACTGAACATGCCACGTCGATTATTCATTCTGACAGCTTTATTAATTCTGATTGATTCGTAACACAAATTTGTACCCCCAAACGTTTAATAAAAATTTCATGTAAAATGTACTATAACTCGCGGGCCGCCAGTTGGACAACGTAGAACGCAGATTTTCATTTGAATTCACGNACAAATTTGTACCCCCAAACGTTTAATAAAAATTTCATGTAAAATGTACTATAACTCGCGGGCCGCCAGTTGTAGAACGCAGATTTTCATTTGAATTCACGAGGATGTGATCTATGCCACTCAAACGAACATTACGTGAATGAATTCTTTACATTCGCACAATATAAATAAAAGATAGCGAACATCGACGATAATAATAAAACACCATTGTCTTCGTTCCATTATGTATTTCAACATTGCCATTACGCAAGCAATCGTAAATGGGAAAAAAAAGTCCCGAGGCCAGACAAAAAACAATGGTTCAATAGCTGCTTCGCCGGTTGACCTGGAGACCTCTGACGATTCGCGACTCGTTTACATCGGCCACCGGAAGCAGCTAAACACTTGCAACTAGCTACGACTGCGACGTGCAGAACGGAACACTGGCCTCATTTCGCATCGGAACACGCAGAAGGCTACCGGAAATGGATCAAGTACACTCCACTATCAGCAGTAGAGGATCCAAGGGAGGGGGGAACAATACAACAATTCTTTTACTTCGAAAAAAAATTCAGCATGCCCATTGAAAGCAACAAGACGAAGTAACAAAATCTGTGTAAAAAGACTACTTCATAGGGCAAACAATATGACTTACTTATGAATTTCCACTCCAACATGGGAACATGAGCAAAGGGTTGCGATAATACAGTGTATCTTTGTTTGTCCGCGTATTTGGTAAAAAAATTATATATTTTATTTTCGATAGTCAACATTGTACTTCAATATTATCACGTTCGTCCTCTCATTAGATACCACAGAATGTTTATAGTATCGTACATGTTATAGATTTAGCCAAAACGTTCTCCATTTCGTGTGAATTATCTTTGAAATTACATTTGGTAAATATGAAGCAATGAATACACACGTTAGCAGGAACGTAAAAAGTGAAAATTGGACGAAAACTAGGAATTATAACATCCACGGGCCGGGATAGCAGGTGCCCGTGGACTAAATGTGCTATGTAATGTGTTTTTGTTGCATAATCAATTTTTCTGTATCAAATACACTCTCTACAATGCATTGTTTCATAGATTATTTCCCATCGCATCCAGATTTTCGCCTTTTCGGAATATTAATTACAAGCATAATTAGTATCACCCATCAAGAGAACATCTGTGGGTCAAAACGCCTCAGAACGAAGAAGAGGTGACGGTGTGAGGGAGGTAGGCAGACACCTTCTGATACAACATATAATCCCGACATCTCCGTTTGAAAGTTCTTAAAATAATGATAAGAGTCCATTATTCTCAGTGATAGTAGTAGTGTAGCATTACGAATATTCCACGAATATCCTATTCTCTGGAATTCATTCAATCCATTTCAACAGTAACAAATGCACTTTTATAATATTAAATTTTGCACTTTCAATGTATTCAATTCGTTTTGTTAGTAACGGATTTAACTGTACGGTGTAATGCCAATGAAATATTGGTTTATCACTACCAATGAAAGTTGGTTGTACGAATAAGACCTATTCGTAGAAAGCAGCATGACGGTCTTCCAGAAAAGAAATATAAGACCGAAGAGTTTTCTAACAGAAAAACTTTCGGGGATGCAATTTAGAGCACTCATTTAAGTTCAAGGGAGATTTAATTCATGGAATAGAGCCCATCTCGCAGAAAGACTAATACACGCAATTAAAGCTTCCTTTCAAGTCGAAACGAGCGAGTGTTCGTCCACATTTTAATCTTCAACTTTTCAAATGAAAACCTACTTCCATTAGTCTTTCGTGTCGCGAAGTTTCCATTCCTTAATATATTAAGTTTCAGACTTACTGTATTTGTGTTTAATGTATAATACCATCCATGTCCATGTATTTCGGTGAATTGTTTTGTATTTGTACCTCATACGCTTCAAAGTCGCTTTGGATGTAAAATAAGTACAATAGAAGACTGATATGAACTGAGTCACGGATCGACTGTTTCACTTTCCTTTTTTTCTCTCGGAAGGACTGAGCTCGACTCTGACATGGAATTGATAAAATTCATGTTTTGTTCAGTTAGCCGCGTATACTGGCAATTGCGACTAACGAATATTCCAATCAGTATTTTAAGTAAGTAAGTAACAATATATGTAATAAAAAACTGATATTGACAAATTAAGTTCAATGTTTTGTAACATTATTAAAAGTGTGTAAGTAATTCTAACGTGTTATTATATATATTTTAATGTAAATACTGATAAATTTTATGAATTTATATTATGTTTTTGTTGATGTTGAGTATTCATTGAAAAATTGTGATTATATTTCATTCGTAAGTCAATTTTCATGGTTTTAATATTTTTCAATTGGTCAATAAGTAGTGTGTTATAATTAAGATATTGTGATAAAATGTATATGGTATGTAGGGGTTGATATGGATGTTTTGTTAGTGGTGGGTTATCAATCCAAATTCGTTAATATATTTAATATTTTTTTAATGTCATTTAATTTTTACTTTTTAGTAGTTTTAATTATAATACGTGTAAAATATATTACAAATTGTTGTAAATTGTATAATGTGGGGGTGAGTAGTTATGTTTTTGTTAGTGTTGGTTTGGTACTCCATATATTGAGCTAATGCCTTCAAATACACACATGTAGATGGAGACCATTTTGTGGTTAGTACGTTAGCTATGTGGGTTAAGTGTAAGGAGAGTGGAGTGATGTTATATTGTAAGAAGTCAATTTATGTATGTAATGTTTAGTGTTCTTTCATTTTATTACTTTCTACACGTGATCCGTGCACATAAATATGCTCATTGAATGCCATGGTTTTTGTTTTGTCTTGTAGCCCTGATGATGACCTCAATAAAGGTCGATACGTCGGCGTAATGGAAACATAAATGTTTTATTTGGCGTATATGCAAGAAAACCATTCCTTTATAAACGGTATTTTGTAAGTTTATTCCTATTGAAAAATATGTACAATAAAGTCATACTATTATTCATATCAGAACAAAAAGGTGATTAGTTAAAGGTGAGTGGGTGAGCAGTATTCCACGAGACGCATCAGTTGCTGATCGTTTTCCACGGCACGCCCTGTTCCTAACGGTGCAGCACGAGTGCATGGTCGCCGGTGCAGCGGTACAGCGCTGCCCTCGCTCGACCCCCAGCCTCCAGCGATCCTGGCGGCAGACTTCGAAAGCATAGTGTTGCCCTCACCCCACGCGAGGACCCCTCCCCCAACCCACAGGAAGAGGAAGAATAAAAGCGAGGACGCTGAAGGCGGAGCGGGTGGGGTCAGAGAACACCGCTGCTCCAAGCAACATAAAACTGCGATCGGTTGTCCATTCACATCCAACCAAGCTGCCTCCGTTAGGTGAAGAAACGACTATTATAATTTGCCACTTATACTCAAACTCAACTTTACTCAAAGAAAATGTAACCTAAGAAGAAAAGAAACATGAATGGGAACGCGTTGTAGTCTATAGTAATAAAGAAGCAGTAACTTAGTTCATTGTCCTCAATGTGGTCATTGGCCGTTTGAAATTGTTCTCTTAAAACTAAATTATTTATTGACAGTCAAAATAGCTTAAAGTTGGTACAGGACTTGAACACAATGTGGCCAACGCTTTTACTACGCCGTCGTCCACATGAGTACCTTGCGTAATGTTGCCGGTTCTTTCGGATTTCTTTGAACATTAATATATGGCCAACAACTGCCATCAATTCAATGCACTTGCTCTTGTAGCGCTATTCTCTTCTTTTCTGCATCGAACGTGGGAACGAATACTACCTTGTGTTTTTGTTTGTGTTACTCGGATATTTTACTGATTTAGTCGGTTTCGTAGAAGTTGGCAATTCGTGTTCGGCAGTCAAATTACATTATTTTCGGTAAGTCAGACGACTTTGAGTATTGAATTACAAGGGTCTCACAACATTTTGCAAGTTTTTGAACTTATCGCAGGATGGAAGAAAATACTTACTCCCATTGGAATATGTGTGCTCTCTAAAAACTTAGGAACTCTTTAAAGCGCACGTAAATTATGTGTGTAGCGAAATGTGTTCTTCCAACATTTTTTACAACGTCCTTCCTACATTACCCCTGTTAAATGCTCTTGCCCACATCAACCTGCCCACGCGCAATTAATCGCTGATGTCACAGGAACAACAAATACAATTCACTACGGCATCATAGGTGCCAATAAATCGGAAGAATTTATGTTAAGANGAAGTGCGCAAATGCTCTGGTTCAAAACGAATCTTTAGTTTTAAAAGAACCGTGGTGCCCCAGTACAACTGACCAGTAGACTGCCTCAGAAGAAAGGGTTCGTTTGCTCAAAGAAAGTTTTCTCAAAACGATAGAATCAGTGCTTTTATTGTAATATGGAACGATAATATTCTGCACAGCCACAAACCATGACTTTGGGGTGAGGATGGATGTTTAACAGATACTTTTCTTCTTCTGACTACCTGCTTCGGTTTCCGCCTCAATTGAGCAGTGTACACAAGATGACCCTACAAAGGTTTCGGCAATTGCGCACTTTCCTGCGCAATCGATACCACCACAGATACATTATCATCACCTTCATTTTAAGAAATAATATGAAGTTAGATTCGTATGTAAAATTTGAACGGGTTTCACAGTCCATTCTTTATTTAATTTCATATTTCTTAATTAACCTCTATATACATTGTAACTACGCATGTGTCATTTTCGTTCAGAAGCATACATAACGAGAGAAAAATATTTCAGTGTCTCCTAATCTCACTTCCCTTTCCTGCTGCATTGTCCGATAGCGATTACTAATACAAGTGTGAGCTCCGACAACCGGGATGAAGCAACAAAATTTTCGTCACTCGTTGAACGAATGCTATCACTAATAAGTTGTCTAGCGATTTACACGCCGAATCTTGAAAAGAAGACAAAAACTGATCACATAGTGAAAAATGTCACTGTACCCAAGTTTTACGTAGGTAGTCAATAAATAAGTCGCAAAACTGGAAAGAGGCAATAATAGTCAAAGTAACTTCCCGACATTAATTTCACTTTTCGACATACCTGTACATTCAGACACTTACCCCATCTCTTTACAAGTCTTTGAAAGCCGATGGCAGAGAAGTCTTTTGGTTGCTGTCGCAGCCAACAAGTATCCTTTCGAATTACGGCATCATCAGTTTCAAAATAACGGCCACCCAAATGATTTTTAGGGCCCCTAACAGATGAAAATCACTGGGGGCTAAGTCGGGACTGGACGGTGGATCTTCCAAGGGTAATTTAAAGCGTTCGTAATTTAAAACAGTACAAGGGAAACAGACATTTGCGACTTATATATTGACTTGTCCTCATACAACGCCGGTCTCAGAACACAAATATGACATTCCATAAGACTATGAATCAGTCACATGAGTTCAGGTAAAACAGAAATGATTCATTTATGAACTATTATTATCAGACCAACAGTTACGTAAATCAATATCGCAAGACTCATCCAACAGAAATGAAGAAGTGAATAATAATAATCAGAAGTGCATCGGTTTTTCTAGCCAGTCTGCGAGAGCCCATCACAAGTGATGACTAAGGGTTGCGGGGTGGTTGGCCTCATGCACTCGGGGGCACAAGAAACCAGACACAGCATTGGCCTACTGCCCTGGAGCGCATGCGCATTTCAGTCTTGCCCCTACAGTAATGAGGCCTAGGCGAGGGGGAAGGCATTCACACCATAGGCAGGGTTAGGATTTTTAGGCTCCGTTTTTAGGCGTGTACTGCTTTTCTTAGGGTAAACTAAAGCTATTCAGAAAGACACCACAATGAGAAATTTTGTTTCTGGATGAGAAAGGAGGCATTATTTAAACACTTTTTTTGTAGCGATCTTTATCCCTTTCTCTCCCAACCGGGCCCATAATCACTTTCTACTGTAACTTTTCCATAATCTTTTTCCCATTTTAGTGAAGCTTTACTTGAGAGGTATAACGTAAGTGTTTCATTCCATTTATACATGGTTTCATCAATTATATAAGTAAAGTTCAATTATTGTGTTCTCAGTCTGCAAAGAACATGCGAAAAGTAAGCCTTTCTACTTCCAGAAAACGTGTGGCTGAAAACACACCTGCAACAATGGAAAATGTTTGTGTGTAAAGCAAAATACTCTTAATACAGCTCTTTTAGTATATGATAAAAAGACCTATCTCCTAAAAGAAACAGAAGAGGATGAATGACCTACTTGTTCGCAACACAATAAACTGGAATAGGAGAAAGAAGATTTGTAGAATAAGTTGACAGCATTTTTTTGTCCCTTTTTTCTCCTTATTTTAACTCATTTTCCCTTCCCTATATAGTATGAAATATATACCTTAAAATCCTAACCCTAAGAAGAAAAAAAATGATGTTTTACTATTGGTGGAATGGTTGAAGTCACTCAAAGGTATCTGCTAAGTAACACTACTCTCTAAACGTAATAAAAGGTTGATGCATTATACATGGAGAAAATACACTAAATAACAATGCAACGTAAAAACTGTAGCAATAAAATAATAGTTTCTAGAAATTCGTTTTCAACATAGCATGTGCAAAGCGAACCGATACGCCCCGATTGACTCGACGAATACTTGTAATTACGTAAGCAAAATCCACGAATGCACAATTCGGCGGCGGCGATGTGCTAATCATTGCAGTGTCACGCCGGTCACCGAACTCCCCACCGCTGGAAACCTGATCCTTACCTAAAGGAAATCCAGTCGATCGACTGACACATCCGTCACGTCGAGGTGTTGACAGGCAGCGCACATCCACTTGTCACTCACAACGCCTCCATCGTGGAGTAAACAACACGAGACACGCGGCGTCATGTCAGCAGCTCGCTCTTTCTGCGTCCACGCCGCGCCGCGACTGGCCCTATTGCTGCTGCTGCTACTGCCACGCGTCGCCCCCCAAGGAAGGAAGCACGCACCCTCGCAGCAGCCACGTCACGCCGTCACGCACGCACCCTGTTTCGAGAGGGGATGGGGGTGGTCCTCACCGCATCGGTCGGAGCGAGCGAGCGAGCATCGCCTGGGCGCCGGCGCCGCCGCAGCACTAGCAGTGGGGTCAACGTTCTCAGCGTCGGCCGCTGCGGGGACAGCAGCGGTTCCGAGGCAGTCGGGGGTTGCTCCACCCCCACCACCACCGCGGCGGCACCGACTGACTCATGCGCTGACGTCACACCTCGATCGATCGACCAACAGTGTGTATGCGCGCGCGCCCGCGCTTCCCTGTGCGTCTGTCTGTGCAGTGCCTCTGCGACGTATACTATCACTCACTTGCCGCCACGCGACGACAGACGGGAGACCGTTGCGCCGCCGGAGGCCACCGCCGACCTTGCATTGCTGCGCCTTGCCTCGCTTCGGACAGGCAGGTTCACTCGCCGCGACGGCGGATTGAATGCAGGAGAGATACACACGGAGAAATCTCGAGCGGTGGGAAAGGAAGGGGGAGGAGAAAGAAAGGAAGACACACTTTCGGTTACGTCACAAGGAAACTCTTCGCAGATACCAATTGTTTCCTTCATCTTTTCTCACGATCAACTACAGACAAATGCAAATGCTAAAACACGAAGTCACCCAAAATAATGATACATAGCTACCTAACGCAAATCGCCAACGTCTACAGATTTAAGTAGCATCCGGATAAATATTCATGTTAATAACAACACAAACCAAGAAGCAGAAAGATCAGAATCGCGCTAGAAGTGCAAGTACATTGAATTGATGTTAGTGATACATTTAAGTTTAAAGAAATACCAATGTCCTACCAATACAACGCGAGGTCCACTTATCATTACACTTATGGACGATGAAGAAGTAACAGCGTTGGCTACACTGTGTACACAATTTGTACCAACATCAAGTCAGTTAGGGTGATAATAAAGAAATAAGAGAGCAGTTTTAATAGTCATATGACCACGTTGAGAACAATAAACTAATTTACTGCTATTACTTTACAATAGACTAATGAGCTAATACTTTACAATAGACTAACACAGCGTTCACGTTCATGTTGTTGCATTTTCTCTGAGGACAGTAACACGACTTTGATATCGGGACACAATGAACAGAGCTTCAAGTCAAACAAAAGAATTCGAGTTACACAAAAGACTGTGCGATATCGCCTTTTCTTATCTATACGCACGCTGAAACACGTTAAGAACACTACAAACCATTTCAGTGAAAATGAAAAGACACGGAAGGAGGAACCGAGTAGAGAGCAGTTACAAGTTGAAGGTCACTCCTCCACTTCACACGCTTTCGTTCTCGTGTACAACGAACGATCAAGTGACCTTGAGCAGACGCTGATGAACAAGGTTGTTCTCTGGGTATCCGTTTACATACATTAGTAGTGCGGATGACGTGTTTACACTGTTTACTCAACTTTCACCACCTTAGAACCAATTACGTGCACTTGCTTAAGCGACATGTAAGTCATAATTACGGGCTGAAGAAGAACCGCTAGTCCTGTAAGTTATGGAAATGAATTGGTGCAAAATTACGTGCCTTTCACTTCTCACCCCCAGGTACTTATTTTACCATCACGATTTGATCAGCTGACAGGACTTCCATGTGAGAAACGCCTGTCCCACAACACGCACGAAACAGGATATGAAACATCTGTACATATCAATAATTCTCTATTTGGTTGATTGAGTTTCTTACTCCTAACTGCGATGTCATATTAAAACGAAATTCAGCTTAGGCCGTGTTCCTAACCCCTACGGAATACAACTGGAAGTTCTGTTTCGATCAATCGAGTAGTTACAACGAGACACGAATTAATAGATACAGTTGGTAAAAGTCCCCGGATTTCATGTGCCAACCCGCAAGATGGAAAACATATAATGAGATATTACGAAAAATTCACGTATCTTTACGAACAAAGAATCGTACATACGAGTAAGAAATTGATGGAACCTACTTTTCGCCAAGGGTCATTAAAGACTACGAATGAGACACGAAATAAAAAAATTGTCACTCGGCGAGAAACTAAACTATGTACAATCCTTATGTGAAACTTAAGAAATGGGTATTTACCTCTCGATAAGTTTCATATCTTATCAGCCACTGGTTGAGAAATCATTTTCTTTCTTATCAGGAGAACGAAGAGATTACGGATACTATATAATGAAAATTGCACACCAATAATGCATTACCGTACACAATATTGAATAACAAATGTATGCACGTCAACAATAAGTTAAGAAAGAATACTTCCAAACAAATTCTGAAAATTCATAACAATACAGGGTAGGATTCGTAAGATAGTTGAACATTAGGTAGAATTAAGGAACTTGGAGTCACAATACACTTCCCCCGGTTCACGTCTTGGGACATCCATTTTTAATAGATATCGAAAAATTACATCAGTAAGTTTAATCTACACTTTACACTGAATAATAAACTAAATTTCCAGTTTACTAATATAATAAAATATTTATAAATAAATAATTTTTTATTTCGTATGTGCCCCAATGTTTTTCAAGTGTGTTGAATTTTAATACGGACAACAATTTCTTAATTGAATAGCAATAGATTTCTTAATTGAATTCCTAAATTGAATAAATTACAAAATCTTACCCGG
>NNCF01129237.1:276637-312321 GCA_002313205.1 Laupala kohalensis | reverse complement strand
GTGACCACGAAATAACTAAAAAATTAACATATTTTGAATAATTATTTCATCAAATTTTACGGTTGATGATCCGGACACGCAATTCACCATTTAAGTGCTCTTCATTTCACATTTCCCTTCCCTCCCGTCCTAACTCACGCATTCCTGTTATCACTTCACTTCAGTAACCACTATCTTCACACTTACACTTGACGCAACCCCTCTTCCAGAACTTGCCTAACCGTGCGAATAGATGCAGAGCTCGAAATCTTTTCCACAACCGATGCAGACATTAAATTCTAGTCTCTAATCGTTCTAGTTCCAAATTTCTGTAAGCTTTGAATAAATTGACGAGCCTAGATCGTTTCCTTCAATTTTCTCAAGATTCAAAACTGCGCAATCAATTCGGTCTACAATTAATACATTTGAGCTCTTCCTTCTATATTCTTTCGAGGTTTCGCATTTATCCCCTCCGATGAGGATCCCAACAGGCGGTCGCGTATTCTACCACGAGAGAAAAATAAGCGAGTTTTCGTGTTTCAACTTTTTAAGTTAACATTATTAATATTTTGGTGAAAAAGTGTGTCTCCAACCTCGCATAAATTTCTAGCTTCAGTTTGATGTGGACTGATCTTCACTAAACTTCATACCGACAACCTGGAAATGGAGTAACAAGGATCAAGAACCGGGCGCCGCCGTATCCACGACCCAGGCAAATGCGTCATGACGTTGCTGTAGCAGGCAGGGATGGGGAAGTCAGCAGCCAACCATCCAGCGAGCTGGCGAACGCCCAGTCATGCTGCTGACGGAGCGCCTCCACCCCCACCCCCACCACCCGGCTACACATGACTCAGCGAGCGAGTCCTGCACCCCTTGAGCTGACGCACCACCGCCGCCACAGCAGCAGCAGCTCGTAGAGATACACACTACGCGCAAAGGAAGCGCAAGGTGGAGAAGGAAGCAGAGGGAAGGAAAATGTCGGTGGTTAATTACGTTCCGGAAAGGAAGGGTTGACACTGCAATATCGAAGACTTTGTCAGCGACGGCCAAGAGCCCTCGAGGTGGAGACTGCAGGAGAGGAAAAACTGGAACAGCACAACAATGCATAGACAGCAGTGGAAGGAGGAGAGAGCAGGTGGATACAGAAGCGATTTCAAGCACAGGCTATATAGGCCGCACCACGAAAACAAATTCCAGCAATGAGCAAATAATTAAAATTATCTTCAATTTATAAGACATGACATTGGCAGTGTAGACGACCGTGTACCGAAGAAAAACATGTACTGGTTCCTAATTTGGTGCGCTTTCCTAAATATATGTTTAAAAACGATGTCAATAAATAATTTTGAAGACTAATACTGTGCAATACAATTTTTTATTGTAAAATATCGGAAACTTTTATAAGTTTATCTTAAAGGTTTTAACCAAAATAAGTGCTTTACAACGCGATTTACAAGGTTAATTTTTTTTTTCAGGTGTTTCCCCCCACCCCTGTCTATACCCGGTGCGCCCGCACTATAGATTGAGACTACAGATCCTAAATCCAGTCCTGGGTGGATACGCATGTGACGGCGCTCCTGACGTAAGATGTGGCAGCCGCACGCCGAAGGAGTTTCGGCACTATTGTAAAACCGTTGTAACTTTGCAATTAGGATTTTGACAATCTTACAACGTTGCTCTGTCCCGGTCTCCCCTCGCAGGACAATATTTCCGTTAACACAGCCAAATAAAACAGCTTCCGGGTTTGGGGGTGGAGGAGGTCGGAGACGTTTTCAAACAATTTTCGTTCTCATGGGTGGGCGGTAGCCATCCATTTCGAAGGGTTGGGCGGTGCTTCAAACAAAAGCCTTCGACAATCTCAATGCATTGAACAGCGAGATGACCCATGAGGTCATAGTATCCAGGAGTAGATCTATCGCTGACAGCCAGGAGTGGGACGTTATTATTTTCTGTTAAAAATGGGATGAGAACGACAAATCCAAATGCGCAAAAAACTTAAGAGCGAATACTGTATCGACCTTGATATTGAACCATAATCGACTTCTACGAAGCAGTTCGCATCGCTTTTGTTCGTGAGACTGGGACCAGCTTCGAAAGGAAGCACTTCGGCGCCCACGGAAGATGAATGATCACCACTCGGGAGTTATCCCTGACTCATCCAGGCGCAACGGAAATGAGCCAGAGGCAAGGAAGAAAGTTCCCTGTGCCAAGTTTTCCTTCGTTTGACTACGCGATGTAAACAAACTGTCGAATCAGTGATCGCAAATAAGCGTCTACATACACTCTGATCCCCAAGAGGACCACGAAGAGCTACTACTCGTTAGAATGTACACATATTCATATCATCACTCAACGGTACCATAATATAATTATCAAATTTATTACTATTCATTTCTTTTGACCTTGATCACCTCGTCTCCTTAGCTATAGCAATACGGGGGTCTCCCAGTATCTTGTCTTCTGTTCTGTTTGTTCCTCTACCGTACTACTCTTTGTACTAAACATATTTTATTTAAATAATCCTCTAATAGTAAGTACTTCGTCTTTGTTTCTATTGACTTTCCTCTCTCTCTCTCTCGTGTCAACTACGCTCTGGCACATGCATTGTCGAATAAACCAACCTCTCTACAACTCACAATCCCATCGAATTGATTGCAAACATCTCACAATCCCATAGCAAATTATGTGGTGTCCCTCGCTCTTTTCCACATAAACGGTATACAAGATTACTTCGCTTATTAGCAGCAACAGCGTCAAAACTCTAGAACTTAAACACTCATGACGTCTCACGCAATATCGTCATAAATAGGAATAAGCTTCACTTACTCCTATTTTAGAGTGACACTGTGTTTTTAGCAAGAACTCAATCAAACATTACATTCAGTCTCGGAGAGTGGAAGTCCTCAAATCAGGTGATCTGATAAGAATTATTGGATATCTTTCACAAATTTCACGTTAAATTCAGTATTGATCACAGCAAAAATTGCGTATAGGTGTCTCGAAGATTCTCCCCCAAATCCTTGAAATTTGTTCCATCACTTCGGAAAAAGGTGGCGTGCCCCCATGCCTACTAGTACATATCCAAGACTCCAATTAAAACGATTAGAAATTTGAGTTTTATTTATTAAAAACTTAACTATTACTTAGTTCACGGTTTAAAAAATGTTTCGGATAATATTGAAGCTGAAATTTACGATTTAAAATAAAATTTAGTGACCAATTTGAAGACCCCTTATATGGTTAATCCCGGGGCGCAACGCTCCCTCCTTCCTTACCTAGGTACGCAACTGGTTTCATGTATAGGAAGTAGGGGTAAAAAATTGCCATTTATGACCCTAACTGAGGATGTTCTGCATCACATCATTGGAGAAGCGATCCTTCTTCCTCCAAGCAGCAAAAGCAGCAGATGTGGAAGGAGATTCCTTTGGCCAGGGGGGAAGGAAGAATCGAGTCGCACCTGCCTCACTTCGCACACACCGCAGCTGACGCCAGTCCAGCATCTGCGACGCCACATAGCTTTCGCCACAAATCTTCACACACGCACTGCATCCGGGATTACGTGTATTGATACAAGGATATGATGTCTTGAGTTAAGGTCACAGCTAATTCACTTTCATCAGACCGCCAACGTTCCCACTTTTATTAAGTCTACATCAGGGTTATACATACACACATCAAGGTTTGTTAACATTATCAAATTATATAGAAGAGAGAGACCACAAAAAACTATACAAAACTAACTAAAAGACTTATTAAATAATAACTCCAGAGCATTAATATACTATATCTAATAGGATTTCAGTTAGTTTCGTATTAATGTTTTTTTGTTTTGTTTATTAAACCTTGAATATTCAATAAAAATCGAAATGTTGGCGATCAGATGAATGATCAATTTATTGTGACCTAAACTCAAGAAATAATATCCATATTCCAACACGTGGTGAAGAAACTCTATTCATGTTATGATTTTTTTTTCTATTTGCGGAAGACACATGGAGAGCAGGTAGAGTTCCCGAGATTTCACTCACTGTAGGTTTTGAATCTTCGAAAGCAAATAATCGTTGTTGAATCTCCTGATCTTGAAAACTAGCTGACCCGACAGACGTCAATTTTCCGAATTTCAATAAATTTGTGAAAAGTTACTTTAAATGTGTAAACAGGATAATCATTAGACAAAAACATATTTTTGAGATATCATTGTATCTATTAAAGATTATGGCTATGGATATTCAATTTGAGGAGTACATTCAGAAGTATGTCAATGGGAAATTTTACATGCGAGATGAATTCTATCGGCAGTTCACCGCTGAAATGTGAGATGTGCTTTATATATATCGACTTGGAACAATGAGTCCTTACAAAAAAAACACAGTTCACTCTAAATTAGGAGTAAAAGTTTCTGTATTTTACGTTAACCCCTTTCTAAAATTCAAATTTGCCTTTTAAATAGTAATAAGTGGCCTAAGAATAAATTTAAATACATGAAGCGATGAAATGCATCAAATAACCGCATGGTATCGATATAGATCACGTAAATCTGCATCCGATGTATACATGTCACCCGGAAACACATCGTTAATGCACAGGAAATAAGTATTTTTTTGTGGGAAGTGGGTTACGCGGCAAGCAGCAGGCAAAAAATCGCTTCGCACCCGCTCCGCTCCGAGCCCGCTTGATGTGACATTGCCCATAAGATAACACAGGTCGGTAGAAAAAACGCTCCGCTCCGCAGACGCAGATGTTACATTAGCTTTAGTGTCGTCCACCACCGTTTAGGGCTCTCATGAGAGATATGAGCCTTCAATGGTTCCTTAGGCCAAACATTTCCGCTATAGGTATAAGTGGTAGTTCGCTGGAAGTAACCAGATAGTGGCCGCTGGCGTGTTGTTGTTCTGGAGATGTATGTCCTCGAAGCCTTCTAAGTGTGGTGACCGCCTCACAACGATGTCTTACGAAGAGTTAATACGAGACGCAACCACAAAGCTCGATCTTTGAGGTCATTATGCTTAGGATGGAGTGCTGCAAAGTGAAAACTCACCTTTGAAACTGAATAACCACGTGGAAAACAATATGCTAATTTAGTCCCTGCAAGGTACATCCCTCAATTGCAATCAAGGTGCTGAAAGGAAAACCGGAGAAAAACCTGGGATGTAATGAGGCATCACTCAAGATATTTACGAAAATACATATGGCACTAGCCATTATTATTGTTCACGCGGCCAAACAATTCCACAATACGGATCACCATGTTTCCCTTCGTTTGTTTCTATTTCATACCCCCACTCTTTCTTTAATAATTCTTGTTTTCGTCGAGTTTCTTCTTCCACCGCAGAGCCAGATGGTTACCTCGGTCATTCTTCGGATCTACTCCGCCCTCCAGAACACAAGCACCCGGTGCTTTAGCATCTGAACGGCCAGCACGCACGTCTCTCCCTACCGCACATCACATTCAACATCTGGGTTGTATGGTGGTCATCATTCCGCATTTTGCGAATGTTTCTGCCTCTCGTGAGCAGGCCCTGATACAATGCGCCGCCGAAGAAATAGACACCGCGTGGTTTCGTGTACGTTCTTTGAGAAGAAACTAAACTTTTCGTAAATGTTACCATTATCTCTTCCTTCGTATACCGCGTCCCGCTCACCCTTTTCCATTTCGTCCTCTGGTGAAATTGTAGCTCATTCGTCCCTGACCGGAATGCAGTCTTGGTGTGCATCCCCTCTTACCTCTGGATTTTGAATCCCTCTTATCAGAAGACGTATCCCAGAAGACATCTCCAGTACATTGTTCGCTTCCCGTGTCATCCGGATCGCTGTCCCGATACGTCCTACAATACTGATTTTTAGTTTGTGCATTCATTATTTGAATCAATGTATTGCTAACATTTTGACAAACTCTTCTTAGATCTAGTCAGGTTCTGTAATTTGAATAATTGTCCACATAGTTAATTAAGCTCGCGTTTCAAGTTTTCATTTTTCTGGGATCTCTGAAGAGAATACGAAAGACCAAGCCAGTTTCTCAGTTTTATGGAAACGACTTAATTGCTTCTTCACGAGTTACCACGAAGCAATGTATTTGAGGAGACATTTTAAAATACTAACAGCCAGAATACGTAGAATACATCAGAAAAATAAGTTTAACAATTTGAAATCTATGGAGGAAAACGGTCATTCGTGCTCAGAGTGCATTCTCCAGAAAACGTTCTAGTCACTGAGATAGATACTGATGGGTTAACTTTAAAACTTACACACACACACATACATACATATATNNNAAAGTTAATAAGAAATTTAAAGTAAAACACTAAAAATCACTCACAAATTGGACAGTTTCGGCGTCCACTCTTCCCGAGTCAAGCAGATTTTTTTTACCAACTTTCGAGTGATTTTTAGTTTATATTTATCATTAACTTAAAAACTGTTTAATTGATGGAAGACAGTAATGTCACTTTATTTCAAGATATCCGCCACACACATTATTTATATATACACCCACACATTGGCAAGAGTATTTCTCCTTTCGCCTCCACGGAAGTCCGATTTCCACAAGACATGAACTAAAAGCAGGATTCTTTTGGTAAAGCGAACGAAGTGCCGCTGAAATGAAGACCGCTCCCAGACACGTCTCCAATCGCTTGGAGCTCCTCTGCAGCCGAGCGGAAAGGCGCGCCCTGCCTCCCTCTACGCAGGGTGNTAAGAGACAGAGGGCAGACTGGCTCGCCCTTCCTTCGAAGGAGACGCGTGGGCGGAAGGGAGGATGGGAGCAGCTGCCAACCCCTCACTTCGCCGCTTTTTCCACTGAGTCAGTTTTCTCCCTCCCAACAGGGGGTTCAGAATATATTACAGACCATTATGTAGTAGCGTGTTCGAGATGGTTGACAAGGGAACCGCAGCTGGGTAACTGAACCGCAGTCGAAGAAATAAGCGGCGAGTGACAGCTTAAGCTCATTTCCATTGGTTATCGTTTGTGTTCGGGATATATATTATTTTGACGGTAGGCGGTCACCCAATAATAGGAATGTACGTTATGTTATCCTCTACACCGATTCAATGTGATCGCGCAAAAAATACGTGAATTCATCATATTAAAAGATGAAGATGTGATATGATACTCTGATTTCTTACGCCAAGCAAGAAAGGAGCGAATAGTTTGCTTCAAATTATAAGCAGCAAAATCTCTCTACATTGTTTTCGCCAAATCAACGACTCGTGGAAAAACCATGAGGTCGTGAAACCCCTCAGCTTCGCCCGAGAAGATTGCAAGACGTTGCCAAGAGAATGGATTTGCTCCAAGAGTTTGTTCACCCCACATCACTATGCAACACCCTATCTACGAAAGCTATGACCCACATCACACATATCAATAAACTCATACAGCTACACAGTTGCGAATTCACCACGTTATCTAAGAAGCAACAGAGTAAATCCGTGGTGGTGGTGGGGACATGAATAATCTCCCTCGGGTCACTTCCCCTCAAAAAGACTTTTCAAATAAATCCCACTTGGGTTATTAAGTCTTAGACAAGAGAAGATAATTCATTTCCAGGAACCAAACCCTACAAGGAGTTTGTCTGCTTTAGCAAACACGGATTACGGAAAAAATGTGACGACACAGATACATTTAAGTTATTCTTGCGACCTTTTTCCAGACAAGTATTTTTTATTATATGCCACAACGTTTTAGCAGTAGATCGCATCTGCCATCGCAGATGAACGTATGTTTTTGAACACACAAACAAATGTGTTACAGATTATATAATTTTAACATGATCTTACTTATTTATTAATGTTTTTATAATATGACATGTGATATTTCACAATATGTTACTCATCATGTGATCTTGCCAATAAACCAGTGTTGTATCTATGTTATTGATAGTCTACAATGTTTCTCCACATTGTACATAATATTAATATATTATCACAGATTATCAGTGTGGAGACGTAATATATTAAAATCATATTAACCACATATACAAATAAAAAGGTCGGAAGAATAATTCCAATTTAATTATGATTGTAGACGTGAATAATAACACACACATGATATATGTATACTAAGATCGATATATAATATCTCGCAACCGAGGAAAAAAACGAGACAGAACAGTAACACGCTGACATTTCGGGTTCGTTTCCCGGTCCGTTACGTCGATGATTGCATACACATTTTGTGTACTGACGCGCGATTACGATACGTGAGAACTATGGATACAAATAAACATCAACGTGGATAGGTGGTGTAGCGGGTAGCACTCCCACGATCAATGCAGGAAACCCCAGGTTCGATTGGCGATGATGGTCCTGGTTATCACTCACCTGGTCGATGGGAAACCGCGCTCCTCGCCAGAACAGACAGACAGCAGCACCCGCATCGAACAAGAAGAAGACACGTTGTAAGCGAAGCACGTCAGAGAAACGAGCGAGCGCGTGGCCACGTGAGCGGTGATCATCTACTGCTGCTGTCGTGAAGAGGATGGAGTCG
This sequence comes from Laupala kohalensis, assembly GCA_002313205.1. Taxonomy (NCBI): domain Eukaryota; kingdom Metazoa; phylum Arthropoda; class Insecta; order Orthoptera; family Trigonidiidae; genus Laupala; species Laupala kohalensis. The sequence goes on along the minus strand of NNCF01129237.1, from coordinate 303,860 downwards.
GAAGAGGGGGGTAAGGAGAGAGGAAGAGGCTCTCGACAGGGGAGATGCGGGTGGCGGCTTGGGACGAGGACATCCGGAGAACAGCGACGACGATCGCAGCAGTAGACACACAAAAGAGAACGAGAGGGGGGGGGGCGAGGGAACAATGGACGACTGCAAGAGAACCGAGACAGGCAGGAAAAGGGAAAAACAACTTTCATACGCAAACGGGAGTTTTACTAACATTAAGTTAAGGGTTATGTTGCTGGATCCCGTGACAGACCTTGCGGATACCCTTTTCCGCTGTAACAATACTAGTGTTGATAATTGTAAGACGACCGGAGATAACACATTTAACAGTTAAGCATTTTACCCAGTTTCATCCCTATACGTTCAATTTGATATTTCAAACGTTTCTCATTAACTTCGTCACCAATATATTGTTTCTCGCTTCATTGGGGGTTCCGTTGCCATAGCGACAGCATCGCTCATGCTTGGTTTTCGATATGTTGCGTAAACTCAAAAACAAAAAATTACAGGTTTGGTTTGTATCTTAATTCTTTTGTTGGGTTATTGAAGAAACAATTCTTTGGGCGCGGTTGGTACAATAATGACGAGCAGTGTGCATTAGCACTGATGAGCATCACGCTCCGGAAATGCTCGGCTCTCCACCTTAGTACACCCGAACGGAAGAAACCGAATTGTGTGCGCACATGCGACGACGTCAATAAATAACTTGTTAGCCGTAAAACCATACACGTGGGTCAGAGGTATCTACTATTCTGATTGGCTCGAGGTTATTTTCTCGTAGCTGATGCAATTTTTGATTGCCAACTGATCGCGCGCAAAAACAGCCTCGACTGAACTGACACGGGGCAGCAGCATCCGTTGATATACGACTTTTCTCATTTCACTGCGCGTCAGATCAGTCGAGGTGGTATCTGCACATAAACAACTTTTCCACCGCGTCCCCAATTATTGTTTAGGTGTCTGTGATACGACGAAAAAACGTAATTAAACCGCCATTTTATCACCACGATGAGATAATCAACTACACGAGAATTTAGGCGGGTTTCAGTTTGAAAACATGCGCGCTCAGATGCTAGTAAAGAACTTTAGTTCATTTCTCATTCCGTTCAGAGGAAAGCGGTGGCCATCGAAATAACCCGGCATATGCGGAGCGCAGGAAGCGGTGCAAGGGGCAGTAGCAGCGGCAGCAGGTGCTGATCGTCGGCAGCTGCGCCTCGGCGCCAGCGTCTCACGTGACGCCTTATTCCTCACACGCCATCTCGCGCGCAGCGGTTGCAGCAGTGGCCAGTCTGCGCCTTCACACCTTGTGGCGCAGCTATCTCAAAGAGCAATAAATGGAGGAAGTACTGAAAAGAGAACCCTCCTTCTTCTATCCTCGTCCTATATACTACTGCTTCTAGTATCAAAAACCCTAACTATTACTAACCACTCCTTCTAATCCCTCCACGTGGGCGAAGTTGTCGGTAAACCCAGCTAACCGGCCCACCTTCTAACAATACCCCTACCATTCACCTCCTATATTCTATCGCTCCACATAATAAACTTCAACAGCACGCTACATTTCTAATGAAAGAAAAAAATGAACATGTAGCTATGTAATAGGATTTCTAATAAACCATGGGAATGTGTGGCTGGGCTATCCGTTTGGAGTCGCGTTTGGTTATTGTAACTTGACGTTTCGGCTGCCATGTTGCAGCCTTTTACGCTCGCAACCAGAGGCCGATCTATGGGGGACAGTCCCCTTAGTCCCTCCCCCCTTATTGACCTGAACTCTTAACACATAAAGGCTTACTTTGTCACTCTAAACATTTAATAAATTTGGTTACTATTTAATATGGTTGTTGATGTTTTGATTTGATGAGTTGATGTAGTTTTTATAAAATATAATGTTTATAAAATTTGTGTTATAACACCAAGATTTTCAACCAGAAATGCTGTCCATATCTATCTCCAGTTAGCAACACCCCCCCCCAACCCGACTACGGTCTAGATCCGCCGCTGCTCGAATCCACACACTTAAGTAACTTCTGAAGAAGGGTGCAGTAGCGTCAAGTTACAAGGACCAAATCATTTCTGTAATTAATTTAAGTAAACAATAAACTACCTTTTTTAGCAGACAATAATTTAATTTTTAGAGTTCAATGGAAAATTATCACTAAGTAAAAAACAAGAATACACAACTTTGAATTTTTTTAAAAAGCTAACGATGTTTCGGCGCCTATTGGCACCATTATCAAGTGAAATACAACTTGGTGGTGTTTTCCCACTACACTCTTAAAAAAATTGTCTGCTAAAAAGGGTCGTTTATTATTTACTTATATTTCACTATGCAGACGAAGATGGACTGTTCTTGTAGTTAATTCTCGAAAACTTATGACATCTATAAAATGAAGTAGACTGCACAACTCAACCACAAATGAAATTGACGAACCGGGAGCGGAAGGTCTATACATAGAGCGAAAATTTAGAGATCATGTAAAGTCGCAATGCAGCTCTCGACACTGCATCATATGTTAGAGGGTTTTAATGCCACGATGGAGATACGCTCCCGCTGTTATCTTCCTCATGCGTGCTGTTTCCTCGTGTTCGACCCCGGGGATACATTCAACGAGTAAATGCACATTCTCTTAAAGATGAGAGTAAATCCTCTCATGCGAACANTAAGAGACAGCTTCCTGTTCTTGGCGTAAGTGGATCGTAAACGCGGTCGTTCCTTCACCGAACTCGTGTCAGCGCTCAACGAACGCTCCAAATCAATCGCGTGTCTGTACGTACAAATGCCAACATACATAACGCTGCTTTATATTGAAGCGGGAGGTCACGGCCACGCCATCGCTCGGGCATCGAAGGAGGTGCCCCGCCACACGAACCATTGGCCGAACACACGCGTACTCACCCGAAGCTATCGCGTCCCCTCGGGGCGTACAGTGGCTCCTATTCGGTAATATCAGAGGACAAAAATTTCGAACATTTGATACGAAAAGTCAAGAGGAAGTATTTCTTCCTTTTAAATGTCTTAAATTTGTTTAAATGGATGCATAAGACATTACACTTCAGGAATATATGTACTATTTCTTATTTCGATGAAATACAGAGTCCCTTATGAGAAAATATGAAATAACCTATATCTTCTTACAAAATTAGGATAAAAATACATAAATTTTACAGAAGTCATCTGGTTTTCTGAGTAATTTTTTAGTATATCTTTGGTTTCAGTCACAGAGCTCTCCGCCATCAACATCAACGACCCGCAGATATAATGCTAATGATGGGACATGCTGGCCAAGACATTATTATTGGGGTTTTAGGGCTTGTCAATATCTATGTCATCAGAGCCCTCCAAACGAGTTCACAGTACTAGTTATTATTATCATTCATAAAACTATTTTCCAAAGTAATTAAAAAATAAACGAAAAAGATAATTATACTTTTGAATGATTAGACTAAGAAAACTCGATGAAACTACCGTAACAACGCGTGAGCGTACGAGAGATTTCAACCAATGGGAGAGCAATATATCGATGTAACCCTGTGTAGTCCTCGCAGCGAAAGAAAAGTAACGAGATGTAACCAATGCAGTGAAAGTGCGGTATTGTCATATGTCTGCTGCGGGTGGTAGACTAGCGTGACTCCACCCATTCCAGGTGTCGCGCCACGGAACCCACACAAAGGCTGCTCTAAACTGTTGAAAAGCTAACTTCAGGCAGTTCTTTTAGCCAAAAGTTAGAGATCAAGCACATGTGGCATATACATTACTGCATGTTCTACGAATCGGCTGATGTAAGCGTTAGCATCCAGACAAACTCCTGAAGATTTTGTTGACACGAATATAACGCCCACGTGTCTACAGCGAGAGGAAGAGTTGGTAATTTCGCAATATTGCCATTGGCGATATTTCACGTGGTCTTTAGGCTCCTCCCTCATCAATTTTCTTTCGTTGCGAGCACTGTAATGAACGTCGTTGCGTCGCTCACGTACGAGCAACGAAGAAGACGCAGTTTGCGAATTCCAAGAGAAGATGTTTTCACTTCTTGTACGCTTGGTATACACTGAGACATACCGCACATACATAATCTCTTGCTTGAGCATCTAGATAAGAAAAGCAGTCTCCACAACTATGTGACGAACAGAATCACATAAACAATTAATTTCACACGGTCACGTTTGTCAACAATAATTAAAAAATAACGCAGTCATTAAGAAACGCCGCTACGCGACGAGTACAAGGGAATTTACAAATTGAGGAATTCCGAAATAATCGTATTCAACTTTTGTAAAAATGTTTGCTTTTGCGAAGTAACTTCATAAAGTGTGAAAAATAGCATTACTCAACCTTGAAATCCTAGAAATAACTCTTTGGGTACAATCAGTCAAGATATCAGTGCGTCAGTACAAGATACCATCGGTCAAATGTGCACAAAGTACAGCCATGCATTTCACCTTCAAGAGATAAGTTAAATGTTACAAACGCTGACACGATTTAGAATTTATATATGGTACGTATGTACACATACAAAGAAAGTAAAAATAAAACTTGGCGTATTAGATACAGACACAATATTATAATCACTCAGGTTGTTTTGAGAGAATACACAATAACACTTGCTTATTTATCTGAACACATACCGACATGAAGTTTCAATTCCACTTGAAACAGTTACTTAAATCGAAAATATTTTTTTGTTTAATTAGTTAGTTTCCGATCGGTCTTGCTGAGGTTTTTTAATATTTTCAGGAACTTCTGAAGAAACTTCCTAACTTGATATTGAGTAATTATGGTATGTTGAATGACGGGACCGAGATTCGAACTCCTCATTCACCTCTAGGCCCACAGAGCTCTGAGGTGATCTCATGAAGATTACAATCCTCATATGGGGGATCTCAGTCCCGTCTCCCATTTTCATTCAACATAACATAATTAATCTGTTACTTGGCGGTGAGGTTCACCACAATTAAGGAGATTTCTGTATGTTTGACATAGAGTGCCCAGTACCTGTAACAATTTAGAGCATTAGAGTTAATAAGATAAAATGTTAACCCGTTTCATAGGACTATCTTGTATAGATATCGATCAGAAGCCCACTGTGCGTGTCCGCACTTCGAGCTGAGACTGGGAGGAGACGCGACGGCGCGGCGCCTCTTCGGCCACTGCGACGACGACGTCGGCGTCCGGTGACTCGGAGGCTCGTTGACCCGCGGAAAGTATGTGCCGCGGGCGTTGCGTCCTCAGAAGCGCGGACACGTGTCTGGCCGCCGCAGAGATCGAACGCAGAGATCGCTCCAAGACCTCCGGATATGTTGTCATAAATAAATACTATAGGTTGTGAAATAACGGCTGGCTACCTCCCTCACTCTGTCACCGTATCTTCGTTCCGAGACGTCCTGTCCCTCCCTCACACATTACCTTTCACTGAAACCAACATCTTCACCCTTAGCAGTCGGAATGATTCGCCCACTGTATAACTCTTATGTTAATTTTTTTTTACCGTTGAGGAAATAGGCATAAAATAAGTTCAATTTTGGATTCTGCATTAAATTTTAAGAAAAATGATATCAAACATTCATTTTAAGCATTCTATATTGATGTTGACAACAGCAGTGTAATCATCTCCGTACGAAATCAAAGAACAGCGAGGTAGTCAGCTTCCTTCCCATATTTTACTACCTTACAAGAGCATAACGTCCAAATCTATCGCGACGATCAATGATAAAAATAATGTTTAAATAGTAGAAAGGTACATTTGTCCATCGTGTGATCATGAAGCGTTTGCACTCACCAGAGAGTTCGTCAGCCTCTTGTAGCGTCTGCGACGCGCGCCCGCGCGGATCACGCCGCCACCGCCGGCGCGAGGCGCCGACACACACGAAACGCACAACATGTGCGCGCGTTTCAAATCCACCCACTTCACCCCACACACACGCACTCGAGCCCCGTGCTCCGAGAGCGAGCTACAACGATGCCGGCGAAGGCAGTCGCCTCTTGGAGCAGACTGACGCGAGTTGGCGGCCTCGTCGACTACTACCTGCAGCACAAGGGGGGCGGCCGGTCGCTCTGCCGACCACCTGCCGCTTGGCCACCACCTGCACGCGCTCCTCGCTCATTCCTCTCCTCTCCACCCCCTTCCCGACCCAAACTGACATAGCGCCGGGTCACGCGCCCGCACGCGCCTCCTGACTAGCTAGCACCGGGCAATCCGGGCGCCCGGCAAAGCTCTTCTTTTTTCCTTTTCCTTTTGTCTCTCGATAGATGCAGCTGACACTGTTGGGTATACGGGTTCCTCGGATCACAGCACTGATCGAACGTGTACGGTGGCCGATCTATAGGAGGGAGAGTGGGCACGTGCCCCTCCTCCCCAAAACGAGATATAAATAGAAAAGGATTTTTTTATTTAGAAAAAAAAATTCAGTTCACCCATTGAAAGCAACAGCTAATAAAATCTGCCTAAACACATACGACTTACTTTGCTTTATAGATTTCTACTATTACATTGGAAACAATATAGGGCTGCGATATTTTACTGTTTCTAGTATACTCTCACTCCAGCAACATTGCGAGCTATATATCCCATAGAAAATTACCTTGTTAAAATTTACAACAGAAAGATAATCGAAAAAATGTAAATCATAAATTAGAGAAAATTATTAATTTGCAATTGATATCTCGTAATGGTGCTTCATTAGCACAATACATCAATGATGTAAATATTTTTTTGTATTCTTATAAAACGTGTGATAATATTCTACGATTTATGAATTGGTAGGAAACATTTTTCTTTATGGGCCGCTGCCAAAATCAAATTCTGGATACGCCCCTGAACCTCAGTTAACCGGACTCACTCGAACTACTATACTTGTCATGAGTATTCGCAGAGTCCCCGCGATTTCATTCCCGTCAAGTTTTGAATGTTTTGTGCATACAATCGTTCTTACATCACCTTTGAGGTTGTTCAAAAAGTGCGTCACGCGATTTTGACTCTTCCCCGCCCACCTCCGTCTCTTTATACCAAACCCCTCCTTAACGCGATATCACTAGACGTCCTACTTCCCTCCCATCATAACAGTAATTAAATGACAAAGTGTAATCAAATTCCTGTATACTTGAGAGGATTATCAAGGAGAAAATGGCGCATAAGGAATTAAAGGACTTCTGTGTTCACTGAAGGGAAATTTGCCCCAATAGAGACAATTTTAAGCATTCATGATAAACCGAAGTGAAGTCATAATTTCTAAACTTTTCTCCCCCCCCCTCATCACGCACAGTCACGTAACGCCATACCCCCCTTCCCCCCACACTAGGGAAAAGGGAGGAGGGGATGACAAGTAGAAATCATTTAAAAAATCCGATATTAGATTCGATACTAGTTTCGGTGACGTTGGGGTAGATAAGGACGTCCCAGTTAATTTCCCCATCAGTCCACACTGCAGATAATATACCCCTAGCATCCCTGGGGTAGGCGTGGGAATGATGGACAGGTAAACAAAATAAAAAACGACCGATATTGGTGTCGAATAAATCATTTTTGGGACCGCTCGAGTGAAATGACACCCTCGTAAGTATATGATCACTCCGTATAAGGAATAAACACCCTTTTTGGGATGCTGCATAATTTTTGTTGTTGAAGAATTTAGTATCGTAACATTATCTGTTAAGTATGAAGGGGAACCGAAACTGATAATTTTGTAGAAAAGACAGAGACAATGAAACATGCGTCTTTGCTCTAATCTAAGAATCTTGTTAGATTCATAATATTCAGAAATATGATCATACTTTTTTACACCATATACGAAACGAATACAGGAATTTTGGACTCTTTGAAATGTTTCAGCTAATGGTTTATTTAAATTATTGTAGATCATATCACCATAATCCAGATGGGGAAATAGCATACTTTTCTTTAGTGTTTCTTTAGTTTTTTCCCACACATTTTAGTGAATGCATAATGGCCTAAACTTTCTGGCATACTTTACGAACATGAGGTTCCCAGTTTAATAGATCGTCCATAGTTACTCCGAGATTTTTGACTTGCGATGATTTTGGTACTATATTGTTATCAATTACAACATTTGGTAAAGTCTTAATCTTCAGAACTTTGTGAGCTCATGAAGAACCAATTGTCATCATTTGTGATTCTGAAGGATTTAAAAGAAGACCATTTTGCACTGACCAACTGTGCAGAGACGCCAAATTACAATTTGTTTGGTAAATTAAAAAAGAATTCTCACTTAATTGTAAAATTATTGCTCGCGTAGGTTGGAACAATGTAACAACAAACAACTTTAAACAGGCAATTACGTTTCTTTATAGCGATCGGAGCAGAAAAATATCGACACCTAATTACCGTCATTATTGTTCTTCGTCTGCCTCTCCTAACCTGCGGAGGATTCGACGACGGTCGCACCGTAAGTACAGACAGGTGATGGAAAGTTAGAGGAGAATGCGGGCGACCAGTTTTTGTACGCGAGTCTCGAATCACAACAACATGCAGGTGACGCACGGCAAACGAGGCGAGGCATTTGCCCGAAACGTGTCATGAACTAATAACCACTCGCTGTTTGCAGGCAGCAACAGGTTCTCCAATTACCAACATGAGACTTTTTTTGTCACGAATCACAATTCGATCAAAAATTAACATGCACAAGAGAAGAGACATCAAATTTCATTACAAGAGAACCTGCTGATTTACACCGATTAGTCAAATTATCAAAATTATTTTGTTTATTTCGAGGTCGACCATAAATCACGAAACGCAAAAATTTAACGTTGCTCGTCCCCCCCAATAATTACGTAACGCTAGAAACCACTCCCACTCTGTCACGAACATTTTCGTTTCTCATTGCTCTGTGCAGGACTGTTTTGAAAGCGGTGGCTTGCGAACGAAACGTAATTGTGCAAAAAAATCGATTACGCTATTTACCTAATTCAATACTCCGTTCTTTGGAATACAGTATTCGCGGCGTCAGTAAAGTAACGAGATGTCAAGTCTGATACAGGAGCTGACCAAGCGTAGATCCACCCATTGCACAAGGTATGACGCGGCACCCCTACACGGCTGATACAACCCGTGGAAAAGCTAAATTCAGACAAATTACTTTCGGTCAAAGATTGAAATCAAGCCCTCGGTACATTATAGATGGCATACCCGTTATTGCCGGTTCTATGAATCGGCTGATGTAGGCGCAAGCATCCGGACGCAAACTCACTACGAATCTGCTGAGATGAGGAAAACGCCCACATGAAAAGAACAGTCTGCAATTGGTTCCTCGACGTTCACGTGGTCTTTACGCTCCTCCCTCATTAGTGAATTTACAGTACTCGCGACGAAAAAAAATAATCTTTGGATTAAATTCACTGCTCATTATTACCACTAATTTAAATATTGATCATACTCTGACAAGTTTAGTTGAGATAGCCGGGAGAGCATTGGACGTTGCACATATTTGTTGTGTAATGCCTCAGCATTTGGAGTTTTGTTTTGAAAGCTCAGTACTTCATAAATATTTTGCTTATTTCATTTGCATTTGCAACAGTTTGAAAAGGACTAAAGCGCTGGATTCGATCCTTCCCTCTACTGAAGGTCTTTAACAAATTTTCAGAGTTGTAACAGAACGTTGTAACAACCGTTTATTGTATAGCAAAGTATTGCGCTAGTAACGTGTAAGGGCGCAAACACAGGAAAAACACGATCTCGTTGCTCGAATATCCCTAGCTGTTGCACGTGTGCGTAAAATACCTGGCATTTTCGAATGTGTACACCAATCGCTCCGCCGACGCGGTCAAGCATTCATCACTGTTAGTGGACGCAATGATGAACAGTTATTGTCAACATTGTACTTGTCAACAACGCTGTCGATAAACCTTTGTGTTTGCTTTCATGTATTATTTCTTGTGTTTGCGCCTCACTTGCGCCTATACATTCCTACAGTATTTTAGTATTTTTTAAAAGTATCTTTAAATTTGTAAATGGGAAATGTAGTGTGCTATTGAAGCTTATCTACATCGAGCGATAAGAGGTAGGAGTTGGGTGGTAGGGGCTATTGTTAGTAGGTAGAGGGGTTAGTAGATGTAGTTAGTAATAGAGTTATTGATACTAGGAGGAGGTGGATAGAGGAAGGAGGGTTCGCTTTCCAGTTATATGAACTGAGACATTCTCATGTGAAAAGCTACAAAGTTTTTGGCCCCACCTGGAATTGAACACGGGATGACCTGGTGAAGAGCAAGAACGCTACCTCCTGAGCCCCCAGAGGGGCACATTCCTATACAATATTTCTCAGTGACCTGTACCAACCATTAAGAGCGTGTACAATGAATTCGGGATCACCCTGTTTTGTTAATGTGGGGGTTGCAGGATGCCAGGAATCTCCTCTAATAAGGCGAGAAGTGAGCACTAAATATCGGACATGCAGGTCACTGGGAACACGTCAACAAGCCGGTTCACTCTTTTCGTATGCACCACCTCAAACACGACGAAGTTTCCGTAAAAATATTCTGGAGAACAAAGCAGTCGAGATTACTCTACATCAAAGAAATACGTATTAATCGATAAGAAATCCACCATATTTTCTTCTAATTCAATACAAAGATTTATTTGACGAATTACAGTCTTCCGCGTTCTTCTTATTCTTAACATTATAGAAAATAAGATATTTAATCAATCATAAATTAACAAATACAAATTTTTAACAAAACTTAGAATTTCTAGTCATTTTATACAGTGTGTAATGGCAATACAAGTAGAAGATGAAAATTAAATTTACATTTGAACACAATACTCTTGATAGATTGACTCTATCAAGAGTATTGTGTTCCAAGATGAACATAGATTAACTTTTATTTGTTTTTGACAATAATTTTATGGTTTATGAATATAAATGTTGATGAAATTGTAAAAAAAATATATTTGCTCACGCTGCTTAAACGGTTAGAGATAGGTAACAACCATGAATGGCAATATTGCCTCAAAGAGTTCTACAAAAAAGTTTTTCGACAACATATGTCTATCTACAAACTTGAACCTAAATTAACGATAAAGCGGTATTACCAATAGAAGTGTTAAAATACTTTAATTTAAGAGAGTAATTTAAGAAGGAAAAATCAATAATCATTACATTTAATGGATTTTTTGTGTTGTGCATTTTGCAAAGATAAAAAACGTCTATAAATCGTAAAATTTCTACGAATAGTTTATATTTTACCAGAATTGTAATGAAATAGTGAAACCGCGTCATGAAGCGATAATTCGAGCAGCTCCCGCGAGATGGTGTAGTGTATGTAGACAAGTTTTGTATTAAATTTGCATTATTATGAATTTGAAAAATTAGGATGCTGTATATGTTTCTTAAAACCAGTAAGTAAAAGTATTTTGATATAACAATATAGATTTAATTTTTTCCTGAGTAAAAGAAGATTAGTCTAAGAAAATTCGTGAGCAACGTCGCTTAATCAGTTAGTTCTCAATAATTGGAAAGTAAAAAGAACGTGGAACGACTCGAACTCGTGTTCGTCGCTATCACTCCGAATAGGTGAGATCCATTCCACCCGATTAACACCAGGTGGTTTTTACGACCTCGGGTGAAGAAGGGAGGAAGGGAGCAAAGCATCCGCGGGCGAAATCGGAGCCAGTGTGGTGCGCCGAGCGCGCGCCGTCGAAATCCAGGTGGCGGCCTGGAGGGTTATGGAGGGCGGGGGCGGCGCGTGCCGGTACCCGGGTTGGGGTGGAGATGGAGGGATGGGAGGAGTCTGAGGCCGAGGCGGCAGCAGCTGCCGGCGCAGGAGGTCGGCGGTCGTCCCCGGGGCCAGCTGCCTGGCGTCGCGCACCTGGCGACCACCTGCACTCGAGAGAGAAGCAGCTGCAGCTGAGAAGGGATTCCAGCAGCGGAAGTGGGTTGACGAGGCCCTCGCACGGATTACGCAGATTCAAAGGAGACATGCAGGGCATTCAAGGAGAATTAAATCACTCAAATATCCGAAATCGGCATAAAAATAAAGAGTTACATGCACTTATTGTAATTTCAACTTGTTCCCCGCTTACTTCCGGAGAGTAAATTTAGTTTATTATCCTCCACGTGGTCATAAGCAGTTTGTAAGTGCTTTTTTTACAATAAATTTACGTTTATTATTATTATATGTAATACATTGCGACTTAAGGAGAAAATACCTTTTTTTAAATACCAACTTTTAAATCACGAAAGAGATGGAAGTTTACTTTGATTTGTAGTAAATTTTCCATAGTAATTTATTAAAAAAGATATTTCACTTTTCCGAGGCGTGATTCATAAATCACGAAAGCGTTGGCCGCCATGTTTTGACTATTAACTGACAGATTGAAATTACATGTTTCTTTCATAATTATAATTCATAATGTTCTGTTATAAAACAATTACAATAAAGAAAACTTCTTCAAAAATTCCGAAAAACCTACGTGAAAAGGTCGCCCGGACGTTTCAGAAAAGACATTTAAAATATTGGTCACAGTTTGCGTCACATCCGCTCTCATCAACTGAGACAAAAGCATACACATAAATAAATAAATAAAATTTTCTTTATAAATTTATCATTTTTACACATCAATTGTCGTTAATTATTACCACTATTTATGAAACGAACAAACACAGTAATTTAAATACAAACGAAGAGGATAATAAAGACCTATAAATAATTTGACAAACACTTCCCGTATGAACCATCGTAAGTCTTCGATTGCAAATGAATATTCAATTGAAATGAAGTACATAGATAACAAGTAAATGAATAATTTCTCGGAGTAAAGAATGTTTCAGAAACCTAATTGCAAGTTAACAATAACACTATGAACTATCGAATATGTAGCACTTCATTCCAAGTCACCTTATGACATTCCAGGACCAGTTCACACATAGTCTAGAAATTCTGAAACAGCTCCCTATGAGACATCGAGACACTTTACTTTTAATAACAAAGAGAAAACGTGATTAGAGCACTACCGAATAACAGATGAGTAATAGATAAGTGACAGTATTGTTCTTAATTAATCAGCCAAGCAACCCCACCACACTCAAGAGGGATCCGGGGCGTCTTAGTCCTCATGGTTGGAGACACTAGTATCTGTCGTTTTTAATTACTTTTCGATGTCATCTTCTGACGCCACCCCGAGAACGCTACCACCGCAAAGACTAAATAACAGCTTGAACGGCTTCGTCCTCTCCTCTATGTTTGAAAGTCAAGTGTGCGAAATGATATCAGGCTCGGAATGAAACTGTAGATTTGTATGAAGGACAAAATCAGCCATACCTGTCCGTGCCTGTTCTTTATAAAAGGAGAATAAGATTTTTTCAATATAAAAACAAACGATACAAAAGAATTATATCACTTTATAGAGGACAAAGGTACAGGTTGGAGACTAGAACAACGAAGCTAGATAAAAACAATAAATCATTCCTTTTATGAAAAGAATCCAAAACTAACTAGACTTCCGGGAACGATAATCCAACGGTAAAGTACGAAGCTTCCGCTCGGAAATGAGGGCACCTTAAGTGATGTCACGACGTCCTTCATTAGCAGGTACATAATTTCCAGATACATATCACATTTGCATCAGTCATGTCAAGGACACATATTAAAACTACGTCGGTTTTCAGGACTGGGAGAAAAAGGGACAGTTAGAAGGAAATGCAACCGTGCAGATAACCCATGGAACTAAAATCTACGAAATGATACACCATGCAAAGATAGTAGTACAAAACATCGATTTAGTCCTCTCAATTTGTACATTAAAATTGCAAGAAAAACCCGTAGTTCCAATTTTTAATACAATTTGAGAATCGAAGTTTTCAACATCGAAAGCGTAGCCCGTAAATCACACCCTTTGTGAATTATAAGGATAAAACTGAACTGTGAGTTATAAGGATAAAAGTGTGAAGATCTTACAGGTTTTCGTGCATTGCGCAGCTCGCAGAAGTCTTTCGAGGTTGAAAACTTGGATTCTCGCAACTGATTCTGGTCCCAACAATATATTTAAAAAATTACAACTATGATTTTTACTGTCCAACTACCAGAGTGTGTAAAGAAAGTATTGTAAGCGTCCGAAAAAGAAATTTGAGATCTCTTCGGATCTGTGCGAATTGGCTCCAGGGGAGTCTACTTTCAAATTTTGGCGATGATGTCCTATGTCGTGTGTGTATATGATTTTTTTACTCTTAGCTCACACACTTACTGGCCAAATTAATTTCAGAGAAACATGACGAGTAATAAAAACGATCCGATTCTGTTCATTTTATTTTAGAATGTTTATTAAAAATCAACACCTCACACTCCAAATTCGTAAGCAACACGATAAATTGTTCAAAGAGGCGAAAACACGCGCATAACTCATTTGATAATACATAAATTGAATAATCAATTATTGAAGAGAGAGCAACGTATTTGACTAAGTACGCTCCGTAATAAGGGGAAGACGATTTTAAATTCATCGCAGAAGGTGGCGGAGCTTTCTACTTAAAGATTTAAGAGACAATAATCGATTGAGAGTACCGGCTCCATCAAAGAGCACTTGGCGCCGTGGCGGACCAAGCAGCTGGCGTGGAGCAGGTAGAAGGCAGCTGAGATACAGCGAGGAAACTCAACCAATACACGGCTCTGCATTGGACAGCGCTCAGTAACCAAGGTTCATCCAAATACATGCTGATGCACGAAAAATCAACCAAGATTAAAATTCGTATTCCCTTAAAGGTATTAAATTAGCTTTCAATGAAATCAACTTGTCCACTACTCACGAAACCTGGAAATATTCACCAAAACTGTTCTAATTAATTAATAATTCGCTCTACTGATTTTTACTGTTGGACTTGGACAATTATTTTTGGAATTCAAAACTTTTGCTCAGGATCATATCTTCAGTCACGTGGTGCATTAGATCACTATTTTTGGCAGTGCTTTTGTAAATTATTCCTGTATGATATGAATATCTTAAAGTCACTGCGTTCCTATTTCCATTTTCTGTTTCCGTAGCTTTTTTTTCGATGTTAAGCCGGTACTTGAGTCAGAAAATGAAAAAAAAAAAATTTCCGTACAAGCTCATAGTCATTTAAAGATAAGTAATTTTGCACCGTTAAGGGTTTAAAAATTCATGGTCACCGGATAGGGAGTGGATTTAATCACATTTAAAACATTTTTTCGGGAATACTTAAGCCTAGTCGCACAGAGGGATATAATACCTTAGCGGGGAATAAGACGTCGATTCAGAAACAACTAGATAGAGAAAATTTGAATATCTGAAGTACAAAAACTGTTAGTCTATATACAAAAGTACAGAAATACATTTCTAAAAAGCAGACAAACACTACAAAATTGTAAGCAGGTTCATGTTCTAAAAAAATATAATTTACTTTCGCTTCAGTCTCTCTGTACGCTTTCGGTTGTTCGGGGATATCAGTAAAAGCATTGCGAAAGATATTAGCAAGACCAATTTCCTTCACTTAGGTTCTTCCACTATAATATGATATAAATAAATAATATACAGCTAAAAAGTAGTTACAAACTGGGTACCACCACGTGGAGAATAATGAGCTAATTTACTCACAGGAAAGAAGCTACGGACCATCGCATCAACTCCGATTCAAATGCCTAAAGGCGGTGGATTTGATTTTTCTGTGCCCCAAGGAAACGAGCCCACAGAAATCAAAAGCAAAAAAGATGATTAGAACACTATGCTTTTATAGTTACATAATACAAAAATGTTTTACTAATATATACGGTTATCAGAATATTTTTTCGGAAATAGTTAAAACATCGTAAGTGTTTAAATCAGCACTGTACAACGTATCTTAGCTCCCGGGTCACATTCTGTACACTTTCGATCGATCGGGTTGGAGTTTGGCAAAATGTTGCCCGACGAATAAAACAAATGGGTCATATTTTTTATTTGTGACATGTTTTGATTATCAAATAATTACATTATTTCAACTGGAAAAATTAAATAGTATATTTATTTAATTTTAAAAAGTATTTTAAATATTAAGAATTATGGTAACG
This sequence comes from Laupala kohalensis, assembly GCA_002313205.1. Classification (NCBI taxonomy): domain Eukaryota; kingdom Metazoa; phylum Arthropoda; class Insecta; order Orthoptera; family Trigonidiidae; genus Laupala; species Laupala kohalensis. Next base: position 287,845 of record NNCF01129237.1, on the reverse strand, counting down.
TTTTTTTTATAATGCAATGTTCCACGGGGTAATCCCGAAAACAATTTTCTGCTTTTTCTCACGTCAAATATTAATTATAACTGTAAACATTAATTACACAAAGTTGTACCTCCCCTCCCCTAGGCTCGATTAAAAATTTGATTTAAATTTTATACAACTCGCGGGCCGTAAAAACAGTAACGCGGGTCNAATTTGATTTAAATTTTATACAACTCGCGGGCCGTAAAAACAGTAACGCGGGTCGACAGTGCTGCTTTAAATGATTACAAAAATGGCGATTATGACAATGCAGTGAAGCGAGTGACCGCCTTTCCCCGCCTCGTCCCCTCTTCCGATGCAATGAGTCGAGGTCATCGCAACAAGTCAACACTTCGGTCGGCCGCAGGGGCAGGAGCAGGTGGCAGAGCGAGAAGGCGAGAGTCGGCACGTGATCAGTTGGGGAATGGGGTGAGGGAGTGAGTGAGCTCGTGTAGCACCGTGCTGCACTCCGATGCACTTTGGGGATCGCTGCACAGAGTCTTGTAGCACAGCGGACAGACACTGGACGAGAGGCGAAGCGTGATGCAGGTAACGACCTATGACACGCACACGACAGGATATAGCGGTGTTCGCTTATTAGAGCGGAATGCTCTCCATCACTGTCAAGGGCGCAATCGGCCACGAAATGTCAAGGTCTTTCGGACACGGAAAGGGGTTGAAGCTATAAGTATTAGAGAGTTTTTACATAACGTAAACGTAACGTTGATGACGCTAACCGCGTAACGCACGTGCGTTTTACGTAGCGTACCTTCGACTCAAATTNGCTCTCCATCACTGTCAAGGGCGCAATCGGCCACGAAATGTCAAGGTCTTTCGGACACGGAAAGGGGTTGAAGCTATAAGTATTAGAGTTTTTACATAACGTAAACGTAACGTTGATGACGCTAACCGCGTAACGCACGAGCGTTTTACGTAGCGTACCTTCGACTCAAATTATACTTAAAGTTATAAACCCAAATAATCCGTATACTGCTGTGCAAGCGTAAAAAAGTAAACTGTACTGTAATTACACCAACACGTGCTCATACGGCACACACAACTAACAAACCTCTCGCACGCCCTGTCAGATATCGACATAACCTCAAATCCAGACGAGAATCCGCCATTACCTCTCACTAGCGTACCACAAACATCAAACGCATATCGAGGCGTAAAGTACTACACTAGGAGCGTTAGCGTACCACTTACTTCTGAGCTTGTGCAGAAAAAACTTGCTCGTAGATAGCATAAACGATAGCTCGCAGGTACGCAAAAATCTCTATTTATTACACACGTGCTCGTATGTAATCCCAAGTGCTCTCCACATTGCCATGTACAGTTTTTACCGGCTTCTTTGACAATATATCATTTATTATACATTTTATGGCCCCTGTATAGAATCCCTAACAATACAGCGATATCTCGATTTTATTCCACTAATTTGTACGTAGGAAAACTATGAAAGAAATACAAAACCTACAAAAACTCGAGGAGGAAAAAACTTGATCTGTGTTTTTTCTACAACCAACAGTATTTGTGGTAACGTTCAGCCAGGTGTAAATGGCGACGAAACGAACCCAGGACTCTTGAATTGATCGCAGGGGTGTTGACCAACGTCTGAGATCAAAGGAGTCCCGGGTTCGTAGCCATTTTCATCTGGATGAAAGTTATCACATACCTTCTCCACGTGAAGGTACACAGAAGAAACATAGGCATAACCACACGTATTGTTCGTTTTTGAAAGTTGAGGATTTTACGTTAATTCCTTTCGAAAAAGAAAATTTAAAAAAATACTAGCATGAAAATTGAAGTGACAATTTTTGGATCCCTCCCCGACAACTTAACTGAATGAACCCTTTTTTCGAGTGAACACGTATGTCTATGTAACTTACCACCGTGAGGCTATCCAGCTCCCCCAGCCACTCGTTGAGGAGGCGCTCGGGGTCGTCTGGATCGGCGTCTGCTTCGCCGTCAGACTCGGGCTCGGCCTCGCTAGTCGAGTGGTACGACGAATCCTCATAGGCGTCCATCGAACCCTGCAAGCGAAACAATCACAGTAACACACATGGGAAAACGATACAATACAACTATTATACAGAATGATTCCGAATTCGTGCTACAAACTTTAAAGGTTGGCATGGGACACTAACGATCATTAATTGCATAATGACGCGGTGAGGCGCTAACAAGAAATAAGAGATAAAAGGAAAAACAACGCGTCGTTGACAAATGAAATGTGGTACAATAAAGCCGTGTCCTGCGTGGGCGACAACTTCAAGCGACAAGATTCAGACACGCTTGTAGTTACGAGACTGCCCTACATGAGCGACAGCGTCACTGTAGCGCTACAAGCGCGACATTCGACGACGCTTGAACTTCAAACATGCTTGAGTGTTGTCGCGCGTCAGACGCTACATTTCAAGGAGTGTATAGTCTCCTTGATTTCACACAACCTACTTGTTCTTACTAGATATCGTTTGTAAACAATAAAATGTAGTAGTATCGAGTAGGTCTTGACATTTCGTCGTGACCTCGCCAGAGGTTACTGTGTTTTATAGGTTAGCTCATGTAGTATCGAAGTGATTACCGTTTTGTGCAAGTTCAAAACACAACAAAGCCAATTTTTTTGGTGTTGCAAATTAGTTTCTTTTTAGTAATGTAATCGTTAATGCCATTTTCAAGGAAATAAAGTACAAATCAACACACTGGTATATCAATAACTCTTTGGGACGCAAAAACAGATGCGAATACAAATGTTAAAATTCAATGTAATTAAGACGTTATTTTCTGATAAATTTATTGTGTGTTTTCATGACATCTTTGCCTTAGAACCACGCATTTCGCCATAAATCCGTCTTGTCACACATATTCAGGTATTGTTTGCTGTGTGGCGCCATCTTGCTTAAAGAGCCGACCGAACGCGCAGGACACTCAATCCTGGCGACGCGACGCTACACTTCTGTCGCTCGCGTTTGTCGCCCACGCAGGACACGGCCTAACTGTTTGAAATTGCGTCCACCAACAGTGATACATGCTTGACAGCGTCGGTGGAGCGATTCGCGTACACATTCAAAGATGCCGGATATTTCACGCACACGCGCTGCAGCTACGGATATTGGAGCAACGAGATCAAGTATTTCCTGCGTTTCTGACAACTGGGATTCGCTATTTGGGATCACCCAGTACTAGACAATACTGTTTTTATACTTTGCACACTACACGGTTGCACACCACCATATACCAGTGCTAAAAAATTCTATATGCTTTTTAGCAGGACAAAACATTTACATAACTCATAAAAATTAATTTATAAAATTATTATTTGTATAATATACATAACATTTAACAATACACCGAACTTCAGAAGATAAAAATATATTTACTCCATAAAAACGTATTTTGGATATTACGATAATTGTTTTAGGTCCGTCTCGTTTCTTCTCCTGATGTAACAACGGAATCTTCATTTTCATACAGATTTGAGAAATTTATAACATTATTCAACGATGCTCTCGACCTTCGTAATTCATATTGAAGTCGAAACGCACAAGTGACATTACTATAGATTTTTATCAACAAATTGAAAAAAAAAAAAAAAGTGTTCCTTACGTGTAGTATGACGTATTCCACATTTTGCTGCAATCTACAGACAGGTATCTGTACAGACATATTTGAATGATTCATTTGAAAAAATAAATAAATAGTACTACGATCAAGAATTTAAATATATAGTGTCTTAAGACAATATACGAAAAAGGTCACCGGTCTACGATCCCATTACAGATAGCTCCCAGACACACAACTTTGTAGCGAGACAAGTATCTGACATAACATCCCGCACTGCACGATTCTTCCACGAGAGCGTTCGGGGATACGTTTCGAAAGGAAAGTAATTTCAAGACACTTATCAGCAAGATACAACCTACAATGACACAATAAATCAATCAATGAAAATTAATAATTAACCAATCTGCAAATAAACTGACTTTATTCGCCACAAATCAATTTTTATTTTCATTTTCCTTTTATCCACATAATGGAAAGTTTCCTTACGAAGTAAAACGTGCATAAATAGATAAAAACAGCTTCGCAAGAAATAACGAATGTTGGGCCAAGCAGTAAATGCGGTATAAGAGAAGAAAAAGAGAATGCGGTTAAAATCCCGATATTTCACGATAAAACTAGCGTTTGAACGCGTTTCGCACGGAGGCCTCAAGGGTGTTGGATTTATTTTATTTTATTCAATTCTTTATCTATCTAGCAGAAATACGTTGCCGTCTAGTATTACTAAAACGACAAAGAATTTTACAGCATTTCTAATACAATCGATGAATTTACACTTTCTTTAGTTTAGTTTTTTCAATTTTCGCAGATCAAGAACACTTTTAAACCAGTTTCCAACAGAATTCATGTGAATCTCATCATAGACACAGAAGACTGTTTGAGGATATACCTGACTTGTTTACAATATAGATATGTAGTAAAAATTAAAACTGAAAATACCGGAAATAACCAAGACGGATAAAAAAATTTAAAAAATTCACTAGGATAAAAATAAATGAATTGCACCCGGCTAATTGGGATTAACAGGATTCGTCAAATGAAATACGTTCTCAGCTATTGCTTTCAATATCGCATAACGAGAAAAAAACTTTCATTTCACCAAACACGTTAATAATTTCCAAATAAGTCTTAGTTTTAGAGAATCATTTCATAGCCCAATCAATCTTTTTGTTTTATTACCATATCCACGAACCATTGTGATACGGCTTGACCTTCCCATTTATCGATTGAGTTCATTTGATTTAACGTAGTTGATTTGATTTATCAACGTGTTTCGACATCGACACAACACATTACAACACAGTAAACGAAACGTAAGTAGCTCACAGTATAAATGAACAGTTTCTACGAGAAAATTTCCTTAAATTGGACAAAAATGGTTAATTTTTTAATTAGGGTTTTACGACTCGCCAACGTCTAGGTCATTAGAGCCCTCACATATCTAAACATTTTTATATGCAGAATTAAAACATTTTATACGGAAAATGCATTTACGCACCATAGGGAGAGCGGACGTGACTCATCCTCGTGTGTGGGACTCGTCGAATACACCAAGTAAAAATCCACATATCTAAACATAACGATGGTAGGAAAGGACAGACAACAGTTGCCTAATACAGTATATAAAAAGTTATGAAAACTATATTTCCAAACAAAGGGAAAAAAAGAAGAAAAAAGGAAAGAAGAAAAGGAAAAAGGATTTAAATTTTAAGAAATTGTTCATAGCAAAGCAGACTCAGTAAAGTAAAAACGTTTGAGAAGTGCATAAATTCTCACTCATTCGGCACACGAATTGATTCCTAACGACTCAGATTTATTTTGATGCGACACAATACTTTCCTTGCGTATTTCGTGTATAACCGAAAAGAACAATTACGCGGACTAGCGTCCATTGTTCAAAATAATTGGAGATAGGGGTGTTTGGATAGCTGATNAAAAAAATAATAAAAAAAAAAAAGAAGATAAATCATCTCTATTCTTTTCTTTTTTAATCCCTGCTGCTCCCTGGATCTATAACAATCATTTCCCGCCGCATCCCTAAATAAATCATATTTTGTACATAACAGCAACATTTTCATACTTAAAACTAGATTACATGACATGCTAGAACACGGGACCATTCCACATCAAGTCACAATTTTAATCTATTTTTACATGACCATTTTAGATTTTTATAAAATTTTGTAGCGGGGTAGTCGTAATATAGATTAAGAAAAGAACCAAGTATTATTGTAAATTTCAACTCGTTTGGAAGTTACAATGATGTGAAGTTATAACATAAGACCCTAATCCGCTGTTAACATATTAAATTTTTTTTCAATCGAATATCAATCGTTATAGTAATTGAGAAGCCGTTACTGTTACCTTTTTCTTGAAATTATTATTACCCTGTAATTTCTGTTCAACAATACCGGAAAAATCTTCGTAGCTTTATTGTAATAAAAATAGCTATAAATAATACATAACTATATGCCCTTTATAGTATATGCCACCTAATGTAACACTATTACATAGCGACATTAATAACTTAAATGCACACGGGATGCTGAGTTAAAAAAGCACAGGTTATAATTATAATAAAAACTTCAATAAATATTATTTGAAGGTCAAGTAACATTAATAATTGAATACTAATTACTTGTACTATATCCCCACGTATTTGCTTACATACAGACTTGACTGAATTACGACATAATTTACGCGCACTATTGGCTTTCTTCGACGAGTGTGTAGTCATATCGACAAGGTAGGCGGCTCTTTTGTCTTGTACTCGGGGTTGGAAGGTCCTCGTCGTTCGCATCGACCAGCCTTCCAATACCTACCAGCATCGAACATTTGACTATCCTTGCCAATGGTGAGGCTGTCAACCCACTCGCCAACGATCAACTTTGGAAGGTACTTGGCAATGATGGCCATATGTATGGACGATGCATTACTGAAGGAAAGGCATCGCCAGTATCAATCCTAGTTTCCAGTCCAGGCGCCTGAAATGCAACCACCCGTGCATGGCTGCAGTTGGGGGCTGATCGCTCTCCGGTTGCTAGGAGCAGGAAGGGGGAGGGTGAGAAGGGGAGAGGGAGGTTGCAGCGGCGAGGCGCCCAGCGTCGTTCCCAGGCGCCCCAGCCACTTCCTCATTACGCGTGCGCTAGAGCAGGGGTTCCCAAACTTATTCAAGTTGTGGCACCCTTAAGAGAATTAGAATTTTCTCACGGCACCCTCGTCATACAATATATATTTCCCATTTAAATAACATGGGGAATTTTTTTTTGTTCTGAATTTTATACCTTGGTAATGGCACATTGTACAGACACCCATGACATTTTTATACAGAATTAAACGCTCTACAAAAAAGATCTCTTACATTTTTTTTGTAAACTTAACCTGTCAAATGATATTCGAGTTCAAAGTTCGTAATGTATCAAATTTCATTGTATCTTTAATATTATAGCAAAACCATTGACTATATTGAAAAACATTAAATTTACTGTAAAAATTCTTTAATTTATAATACGTAAATATTGATAGATATATTTTAAGTACTATTGCTAGTACTTCTTGCAATATTCACATAAAAAATACTTATGAGTAAAATATCGTTAAAAAATATAAAAGATAATTTTTTGTAGAGCCATTAATTCTGCATAAAAATGTGTTATGGGCGTGTCTGTACAATGTGCCATTTCCCAGGAATAAAATTCAGAACAAAAAATATTTTCCCCCATGTTATTTAAATGGGAAATAGAAATTCGCGATAAGGCACCTCTTAATATTAATACTAAGAATTCAAAATTTAACAACCTTCTCTTTTTACCTTCCCGCAAATGTACACCGTGGTTATAAGTGAAGGAAAAAAAGGCAAACATATTAATAAAATTTAATTAATAATACAATAACCTTACAAATGCTCTAGGTATATGTGCGTTTTGTTTTCGTGTAAGAGGTGAGCCTGTTGCTCACTGCACAATTGTTCAAATCGTGGAATAAAGTTTCATACAGCTACTCTCATTTCTTTTTCGACATAGAAATCTCTTAGATTGCGGTGAACCTCACCGCCAGGTAACAGATTAATCATGTTACGTCGAATGAAAATGGGAGACGGGACTCAAGGTCCCGGGTTCGAACCCCGGTCCCGTCTCCCATTTTCATTCGACGTAACATGATTAATCTTTTTCGACATTAATTTTCGAACGATATTTGCTCTTTATAACAGCAACTGCAGACAATCCAGATTCGCACAGATAAAGCTGCAAAGGAAATGCGAACCCTCATCGCTTTTGCACTTAGAATGGGATAAACATTTTTTATAGATATCCAAAACTCCACCAAATCCAAGAACGCGAATTTTGCTTTCAGGTTTTGGTACTTGATGGCTCATTCAGATTTTCTTCTTCTTGTGAGGTGAATTCTTTTGGAGCTTCAACATGGGATATATCTTGGATCCACGCAAACTTCTTTATTTGGTCTTCTGGGAATCTTGCGAATCAGTCAGCTAGTTGTGACGGTGCTATGTGAAAAGTGTCAGCATACTACGTGAAACCTTATCTCCACTACAGGCAATGTACTGCTGCAATACAGGAAAACAATCTTTGCCTCCATTATCATTAATTTGATTCTTTTCCGCATTATTTTTCTTGAATGAAGAAATCCACTCTTCAAGCTTCAGTATACGAATGTTCAGAAGAGAAACATTCAATGCATTTAGTTTTTCGAATATGTCACACAAGTATGCAGTTACAGCAGGAAGTCTGGATCCACGAAATTGTTGGCGTTCACATGATCATTTTCTTTCAAGAAATTGTAAATTTCTTGTCGAAGTTCAACAGTTTGAGATAGTACATTGCAACGTAAGAGCCAACGCGAGCTGCAGTAGCATATAAGGGACGTGTTCTCGTCCCTCAAATCCTCGCATAGGTTTTCGAGAAATCTGGTTTAAGTGGCTTAGGTTTTATGAAGTTTACCACATTTATTACACACTCTAGGACGAGATTCAGAGGAAGACAGCAATTTCGACGCAAGTACTTCTGTGAATGATGCAATGGGTCCACAAACAATCCGTGGATATGCGACGAATCAGCGTCTGTAGTCCTCCGCATTGACCAGACATTGATCGGCCACCATCATTGCACGCACCGATGTACTTTGTCCAATCCAAATCATTTTCTGTCGTAAATGTGTCAAGGGTATCAAACGTATCTTCAGCCTTTGCACTTCCAGTAATGCATTTACAAAACAGAAGGTCTCAACGATAGTACAACCATCAATGAAACGTAATAGCTGATGTGCATCCTTACTGCTGTCTGTGGCCTCATCCAGTTACAGTCCATATTCATTTCCTTTCATTTTTTACTTTCTCATATACGTAGTATATAGATAGTATTTTAATCGTGAAAAAAATCAAAAACGAGATTTTTGTGGAAATATCCGCTTTGGAGACCCCTGATTCCAAAAAAGTGTTTTTTGGCTGGACGTCCGTCCGTTAATGTTATGATCAAAATGTTAGTTTTAGTTCATCATATACATTTTTAAATAATGGATTGTATTTTTACTTATTACTTACACTAGTTTTTTATGCCACACACATGTTAATGGCGCGTGGTTTTCAGTTTGCCAATGGTGTGAATCTAAAGAGTATATGTTTGTAGATGTGTCATTTTTACATGTTACTTTGAAAAGGAGAACTGAGGAATGTCTGCATCTTATGCTTCTCTTCGTATCGTCAATCTTCCACCAACGCGGCCTCTACGCACTTGTCGTAACCTCACATCTGATGACGCTGCATTATTTTGCAGCGTAAGCTTACGTATCAGATGTGTCCACTACTCCTTTGGCCGGATTTTCTTGTTAATTGGTGCATGCTTCGTGTCATAATTAATGTTTGTGTGTATTATTTGATGCGTGAGAATGTTATTTTAGAATATTTCTTATCGTTTTTTTAAAGTAACTTGGCTACGTGTTTTTTATTTTTGTTTTGAAGATAATGTTTGATAAATATTGTTTATTTTTCATGATATTTTTAATTCAATGCTTTGTAGAAGTTTCAATCGATAAAATTAGTATTATTGTTAAAAATATATTTTAACACTTACAGAACTCTTTGACGAGATAGATAAGGAGAGATACGAAATAACAGGAAGTAANTTAACACTTACAGAACTCTTTGACGAGATAGATAAGGAGAGATACGAAATAACAGGAAGTAAATAAAACAAATATATTTATCCGTAATACTTAATAGATGCGATTAGTAATTATTAATATAATTTTGAAATTTCAAATTGCAAATAAATTGACCCTTAGTTCATAATTAAATTATATAAGAATATTTATGGTCTGCTGGCTTATAGAGTAACATGTAAAAATCATCCCTCTCCTAATAGAATGCTTTAATGCCTCTCTCTAGTCCAGACTGAGAAACGTATATGAGAAAGTATGTGCAATGGTTTTGCACCACTAGCTCTATCGATCGTTGAGATCCTGAGCCGTGTGCTGGATTCTTCGATTGACGGTGTTGTTCAACAAAGATCGATATTGTTCAACAATATTCGCCAGAAATTTTCTCCTATTATTATATTAGCCATGTCCATGGCAGCCGGTAGAATTAATACCTAAGCAATAGTGTGAGCCTTTTTGCACTTCGCTACTCTATATGCCACCTTGAAGGACGCCAACAAAGCATTTTTCGGCACTGACGCTTGCTTAGTGCAAATCTTTCATTTTTATGCTAAAATATTCACGTGATTTATCGGCCACGATGGGATGCGTTGTTTGAAGGTGCCACCTCAATTTACTTGGATTCATGATCTCGGATGATAGAATTGATCAAACACTGCGGTCTTTCTTAATCGTTGACTTCTATTCAAATGAAGTCAAAATCCAAGTAGCTGCCTTCGTATTTGCGGTATTTCCGCTTCTTTCCATGCACGTCACACGTCGATGTATGGTCTTTATTAGTACTTGCATTATCGTTTCATTTCGAAATCTATTCATTTTTATGAAAAATATATGTACAGCTTTCTTAGGACACGACATGCACAGCGACCACAAGCGAGATCACTGACAACGGGAGTACCTGCCCGAATGATCAGACGATCTGAGCAGTCGGAATGTCAACAATGAAACGTCTCTTAATAACTCAATTGATTATAAGGTTGATAACATTTCATCACTACCCAGTATCATCAACTACTTTTATTCTGTACAATTTCATTCCATGAATACATAAACGTATTATTAGATATTTTAATTTTACTTTATCGTCAATTGTTGTTGTCGGATTGCATAAATAGTAAGTAAAACGAATTTAGCCAATACCAAATGATCAATCAACTCCAAAGTTGTGTATTGAGGTGAGAGGTTATGTCTGTTTATACTTATTTTATCTACTTATACACAGCAATAGTCCATTTCTCTCGCTGTTTGATTTTGAATATATGGGTTGGATACCGAATTTGGGCTATTTTCTCTCTTATTTACACCGTTAATAGCTGAACAAACCCGATAACCCATATTTACGTAAGTAAAAACCAACAAATTGTTCATCGACAGTTTCTCTAGAAATCTGCTGCGAACGCAAGCATAGTTTCGGCTATCCCCACCTTCCTCACGCTCCTAGTCTATAGATTAGAT